>JARFJB010000827.1:3245000-3282500 GCA_036346205.1 Vesta saturnalis
CTCAAGTCCTGGAGGGTGCAAAAAATAGTATTACATTAAATATCTTTTTGCTGTAAATTTTGTAGCTAAGGATTTCTAAACTACAAATAAACTACAGAAAATACTAACGACTTAATAGGACATAATAAATTAGCATTTAGAATAGTAGATATATTATCCAGATTGGTGACTCAGACATTACTGGCACTTGCAAGGGCTACTTGTTACAGGCTAAATACTCACTAGAGCATCCAACCCGTAAAGGCAATTTGTGCCACGGCATAGCTCAGTGGTGTGGGCGGGGTTCTTACTAAAAGATGCAAAAAGGCACTCGTCACAACTCCAAAATCGTTGAAATCGGGCTAAATTTGTCAAAAAGGTGCCACCTTTTAAACACATTTATAACGGGAAAACCGATCTTAGATGGTCTAACAGGAAACCAAAATGTTCATTCAAAAATAAGCTACTCTACTACTTAAAATTCTGTCCCAAAAATATTGACGCGAAGTTCACCTAAATTGCAATGAAATTCTAAGCTTTAAATATAAAAGCCGCAAAATGCGAAATAAAACCCAAAACTCACTAAATATTTCGATATACCTACGCCAAAAATTATTAGCTCAACTAACCCAAAAATAACTAGTCAATACGGTAATTTAATTATTCAATTACAAGCGAAAAATACGTCTCCACAAAACTAAACAAACGCGATCAAAAATCTATGAAATCCTAAAATTTATCAAACGTCGATATCGGGAAGTAAAACCTAAATTCGTCGAAAAATACAGCTCAGTTTCAAACAAATAACAAACTGCTTACCTTTGACAAATCACCGATCTCTGCAATCGATAGACCTATAAAAATACTTCAAAAGAGGGCGACTATTCGCGACACCCTCGTATGCACAAAATACAATCAGTTGTTAGGTCAACGACCGGCTGACTACATACATTTACGTTACTTATAATTTAAAATCTCTTAATAAATCTGCACTTCATATAATTATTCTCCAAATGAACAAATTCATCTTAATTCATTTACAACCATTTGCAATTAACTCAATCCAACCGTCATAAAATATGCTCAAATTAAAAAAAATATATAAATCCGTGGGTATAATAAATTGAAAACACAGATAAATTTTGAATCATAATACGAATGGATACGCTTGCATTATAATTTAAACGATGCCAAAAGAAAAATCAAACTTGAATTGCAAAAGGCAGCGTATTCAAACGTTAGCATATACAACACAAAAAAAATACGCACAAGAATTTATTAGAAATTTGTCCACCATTATAAACAAAATACGAAAAAAGGTATTCGGAACAGACCCATTGTTATACTCACAACTGAAATATGTAGAAGGTGGCCTCGAAGGCGGCGGAAATATGATCGGGTTAGAAACTCGAACTCCAAATATGACTTAACTCGTGAATACTTCCTTTTTCTATACGTTTTGATTGACTGGTTGTACGTACACTAATATTTAAGATTCCATCAAACTTCAATTACTTTGCTCTACTATGTACACATCTATTAAACGAAATTATATTACACGAACCTTCTTAAGCGATATATTTACAACAGTTTGTATTATTAGTTCGAAGTCGGCAATATACACAAAAGCTATCATTTAATCCAGGAACTTGTTACTTTAATCCGCAATGAAACCCAAATTGCGAAACAGCAGGTCTATAGAACATTGATAAGCACTCCGAAGAAACACAAAAACCACTTATATGTCCAAAAATGTCGTCATGATAAACGATACACAACACAAAACATAACTTAGGGATGTGGTGAACCAGTATATTATCCGAATCAGCGAGAGCGGAGCATCCTCCAACGGTAGTTCGATACACCCCCAGCATGCATAACTCCTTTCAACCCCCACTTAACTACCCCTTTTACGTGTATTACGTTAACCGCAAACAAGTAAACGTGAATCTATGCCAGCATCCTGGTCTAGACTAAGTACTACCTTATTCAGAATTCGCCATATTCCTTAATATCCCTCTCCAAATTACATAAAACTAAATTAGCCTATAATAAAGAAGAATCTCTTGAATTTTAAGCGCGGTAAAAACGATACTCAACACGAAAATAATCTAGAGAAGAACGGTGCAACTGCGTCAGCTTTCCCAGCAACCGACCAAAATGATATCGCTAAATTATTTTTCTTTATTACTTATTGTAGCTCAAATAAATTCCTCCCATTCTACAATGACAAAACTTAAGAAAAGTGACATGGTATACTACTTTCAGAAATAACTATGGCACCATATACAAACGCTATTACACGTGGACGTTACGAGGAACAAAACACTTTTTAATTTCAAACCTTGGATTTATACAATTACAATTTCAACTACTTGAAATTTTATCGAAGAAATCTATCTTTAATACAATGCGTCAATTCTTTAATTCTTAAAAAAATGTAATTTCACTACTTCACCTAACAAAATTTCTAAAACTTAATATAACGAAATTACCTATTCACAACAAAAACTCTTCTAACATTACTCTAATCGTAAACGCCAGTAATACCTGTGAATGACCAAAACCAAAAGAAATCTGATCAAATAAAAGCTCACAAAAATTTAAACTCTTTTAAATTCGAAATTATAAAAAAATGGAACGAAACAAACTATCTTCCGCATGATCCTTCAAATTTCTCCACAGGGTGATATGCGTTGATGGCTAATAAACAAAACGAGAGTAGGTGTAGCAAACTACAGCAAGAGATAGTACTAATGAAAATAGCAAAAGACTTTTCAATAAATATGGGTCCTAACTCAGGGTGTTTTAGGTGAGAAAAAAATTACTTTTTTTTGCATTAATTCAATAAGTGCTGTAATGCAGCAAAGTGAGATTGCATGATGAATAGTAAATTTTGATGTTACTGTCATAGTAGCAGTAGATACTAGTTTGGTCTGATACTTCCAGGACCGTAACTTGAACTCCACTGAGGATTTCTCAAATTTGTGGATTAACTCAAATTTTTTCTTGAAAAAAGGTATATTCTGAGACTCTAAACCTTACCGATTTCGAAAAAACGACTTCTAGGTAGTCCCAGAGTTTCTGGGTATCGTCTTGTTAAGTGTGGATTATTCTTGTTCTTTGGCACAATGAAATAGGTGTAATAAACATAAGAATTGAAACTTTCACCATTTGATATAATCAACGCTTTATTTGGGTATAATGGTGTAATATATATATATATATATATATATATATATATATATATATATATATATATATATATATATATATATATATATATATATATATATATATATATATATATATATATTTGCAAGCTTTCAGGCAGATACTCTGTTCTTCGTTAGACGTAATAAATGACCAAGGCATTAACACAAGCTGCTACACATGCAATTTCCTCTCTGTCAGCGGATGTATGTCTTAACACTGGTTTTTGTTCTGCAGATAATGAATGTTTTTGGACGTTGTACAACCCAAACCTCGGACTGAAAATTTTCAGGTTTAAAGTGGTATTTATCTATTAATAGTTTAGTTGGCAATTCTTGCTGGGAAAACCTCCGAAACATACAAGCTAGGTTAGTTACTTTAGCCGTGTGAATTGATATGTCACTGACCTTAGTTAATACATTCTTGTTCCTGTTTCCGGCCGACGTTTCGTTTTAGTAAAGTTGTTAAGAATGTTGTCTGCTTCTGCATAGTCCAATTCAATTTTCCGAAATTCTGTTAGATAATTTAACAGCTCTAAAGAGTGCATTAATGGTTGGGTTGAAATGATCCCGTTTTACAACATTCTTTTGACCACGACAAATTTTCTTATGGAAAGGAATACCAAAGGTATTTGGTATATTCTAGCAGCCTCACGTAGTAATTAATTTTTTTCTGATTGTGGCAAACAGTAAAACGCACTTCACTCACATTCTGCAGAACATTTGAAAAGTAGCGTCAGATTAAAAATATCTAGACTTGCCTTGCATTCAGTCGTTACGGGCGAAAATGGCAGTAGCACGGAGGTAACAGATAAGAGATGGAACGGTAGCTCAGTGGAAAAATGGGCATGGACGTGTTACTAATTTTACTAATAGGATAGCTCGTATTACGTAAAACACAATAAGAGTAAGTCAAATCATGGAGAATATGTCACAAATTTATAGCGGGAAGAAACCACTCACCTCTACCTGAAAATTCTACTTCAAAAATATCTATGTAAAGTTCACCGCCACTTAAATAAAATCTTAAGCTTCAACTCGAAATCCATTATACATTCCGGTAAGCTTCAACGTAAAATTATTTGCTCAATTAACAAAAAAAAAAAATTATAAAGGGCCAACACGGTAATTAATTATTCAATTTAAAATGAATATACCTCACAATAAAATAAATAAAGCGCGATCAAATATTTCAAAATGTCAATATAGGAGTAATGCCTAAATGCGAAAAGTTCATAGTTAAATTCCCAAACAGACAACCTTTTTTTTTGTCGTACATTCAGGTGAATCAGTAAATGAACAGCCGGTATGTTGATTCCTATAAAACTTCAAAACATTTGCACGTACTCACAAAAACGATGACGTGCAACAAAAAATCAGCTGATCGGTTAGCGATCTATTTACTTTATGTTTAGGTTATCTTTTATCTCAAAACTTATCCTTTAAAATGAAATTATATCAACAAAAACTCAAAATAGCAAATTATGTAGTAAAGAAATCTCTCGAAAATCGTTACGTTAAAGCTTCCCTTTTAGTTGCATGAATCAAAATTTCCCATAAAATAAACTACTCGGTAACTTGAAGGTTAACCAAAATATCTAATCATTTAAATTTGACCTTAAGTAAATAATAACGCACTAATAGGAATGGAAATTAGTCACTGTAAAGTAAATACCACTTAATTCATTAACACTATTCGAATATTATTGTGAGAACGAAACAGAAATAAAGCAAACAATCAGAGTGATACAAAAATTCATTCAATTTTGTAATCCCTCTAAGTTAAAATTGGGCTGATGCTTGCAATTCCGCAAAATGATCTATTGTAAGTATTCTAATTTTAAAGAACACCAATATGAATATTAATAACGTCGAACACATAAACTTGATACGTAATTGGTATAGCATAATCAGGATAAAATAGAACTCCTGAAGGGCTCCTAAGAAAAAGTGTAAGCAAAGAAAGCGTATTCCTCAGCCTAAGAAATAAAAATAAAAAGCACACTTTATTACAAGCACCAGCAAAACAAAATGTTAGTAAATAATTACTTTCGTTACATCAATTGATCACTAAGAGTTCTCCATTTTCCTTTAAACTGCGGTACCTGAACGGTGGATACCGGTATATCTTCAAACTTACTGATACTGATCCCAATATAGCAGCTTCACAGTCGACAAGTTTCAATGCACCTTTTATTTCTTTTGAATTGTAATATTAGGCAAATTTAGTGACGAAAATACTTAAGTCAAAACCAGATGGTCAATTAACTGTGCCAACTGGTTTAACATATCTACACAAATATTAATTTATTTACAAGCGTTCTTTGACCTTTATGTACACAAAAATTTATCAAAGCGATATCTATTTCAGCAGGTTCGTTGGTTTGCTGGGAGTAGCTGTGTGCGCGAATGTAACTAGCGTATATCCTGAACTTACATTACAAGATCCACATAAAAAAATTCGATAAGTAGTCCATAAATGGAGAAGAGCGCTACCATTAAACACTAGTTCCTCTTCGATGAACACGTAAAAATGTCACTTCTGACAAACGATACACAACACAAGGTTACCGGAGTGAATGTATATTATTCAAAAATCCCCAAAGAGTGAAAGAAAAGTTCTTCCTACGAAAACTTCAATTGAACCCCCGGTAAGACGTAAATAAGTTCAACCCGCGCTCAAAACATTCGTGCGCGTGGCGCCACAACTTGCTTCTTCTACATCTTAACTTCGACTGGACGACAAAAGGGAAGCAGTCCTCTGCCACCTCTACAAAAGTACAGTTCGGAAAATTTAATGAGTTTGTGGACATTATGAAAGTATTTGTTTCATTTAAGTGTTAATATGAATTTCCATCAAGTAAAAGCCAGCAAAATTCAATTCAACACTTTACATATACAGGCCCCCGTGTAAAACCATTCGTTGTGCCCCCATTAGTTCAAAGGACAATAGGGAAATGATAAACTAATATGTGATATTTTATTTATTTATAATTTTTTATTATAAAACTGCTTTTATATATTTTTCAATTTTGCTTGCAAAATATAAAAAAAATAATACTGAAGAAATAACAAACAATATCTAAATAAAAATAACAACAAAAGCACCTACTTAATTATATTAATGAAATTAAAAAATCTAACTTTTCGAGATTTGGTCTCAGCGAATTGTTTTATTATGATCTCAGTATCAATAGAGTCTAAAATCTCCCCGTTGTCGGTATTTATGTCTTCTTTGTTTTCGAAATTCGGCACCAGAAGGTTTTTTCCAGTTTTTGAGGCTCTTATAAAGATGAATCATTGTTTAATAGCGCTTGAAGTATTATAATAATGGTGCATATCTTAATATTGAATTTTAAAAAATAGCCTCATTGACCTAATTGTGAATTTGTGAAGATAATATAGAAAATATGATAAAAAATCTTTGTGAAATATGAAAATGCATGAAAGTTTCTACTACTTTTTTATTTATATAGGGTGGTCCGTTAGTAATGGGACACAGAGCAACTGTGAATTCCTTGTATAAAAATATTTCGATTTAATACAGATTACCTTAGTCCAATTCTTTTTTTTATTGAAATAGTTCTCTAATTTGAACAGTTTTCAATATATCTTCATCTTCATGAAAATTGGTGAACATGAGTTTTTGTGATTAAAAATAATACTATTTAAACAATTTTAATTTAACAATTAATAAAAACTTTAAAACAAAACTAAACACAAAGTTCATTTAACGTTTCGGTTTTTTACTGCAAACCATCGTCAAACAACTAAATAAAATAAAATGAGATTCTAAAAGGTTAATAACTTATAAAACGTGACGTTGACGTTACTTCATATGTACATAATGTCATTGAAGTAGCTTCAACGATGCCATGTCCTACAGATACCTATTGCGTAAAATTTTTCAACCATGATTAGGTATCTCTTAAACGGCAAGTTTATACGATATAAAAGGAAACACGCATACCTTTTTTATGTAAAAGTGAATGCAAATTTTTCTTGATGATTCTGTGTTCCAAAAGATATAGTTTAAAAAAATTAGGCATATTTTAAGAGCGTCCTCTGTAACTTAGACTAAAATTGATGCAAAATTATGTCAATTGTTAAGAAATTATTGTAAAGCGTTATAAAAAGTTTTGTCTACCCATAAGAGGCCTCAGCAATGCACAGAGTGATGGTCATCATTTCGAGCATTTACGGGGGCATTAAAAACCTTCCTCCTTTAAATCGGTCCTTTTTAGGGCCACAACTTACATAATAGAAACAATTCCAGAAAAATATAGTTAAAAAAAAAAAATTAAAGGGATTTTCATATAAAGTTTTCTTTGGCCGATATTTTAGGTTAGGAACAAGATATCGAGATGCGGTTTTCGCGAAGCTTGTTTAGGCACCATTTAGGTACTTGTTAATGAAAAAAAGTCATACCAAGGCATTTAATTTTTTTGCGAAAATTAACCGTTTCTGTCGGAATGTCGAACAAAGCGCTCTAGCGACGACATGTGCAACTAACAAAACTTAACTTATTTTAACATTTGTAGCCCAAGATACGGGGGGGGGGGGGGTGATTTAAGGAAACCTTTGAATACCTCCCACCACTTTATTTTTAGATATACGTCAAAAAGTGCCAAACAAAAAAAAGGTCAGATTATCCTCGACTTTAAAGATCAGTTATTTTTTTATTAGGTTAATATAGCAGAATTCACAGAAATATCACTTTTTTAGATTCAAGATTGCAGTTATGCCCCCTAGCGGCCATTTCAGAAACTTGAAAATATTTTCCAGGTTTTTGTATTGGCCGTTTTAGTAATAATTTTTTTTGCGCAAGCCTCTACGATGGGTAGTTTTCCAGATACAGTACCTCGCATTCTTAGTTGGCCACCCTGTACAAATATCTTAACTGGACCTATGAGACCTACTGGGACATTAATTTGCGCTGTGATGTACAAAGTTGTCCATGGATGTTTGATTTCCAATATATTTTTTGGAATTTCCTATCCGAGGGATGCACCAAAATTTGGCGGTACATTTTCGTGATATCTCCGGCAAGGACGTATTTGTGCAATCTAAAACGCTTGACACTAAGTTTTGTTGAATCGTGGGCACAACGTATTGTAAATTGTTAATTGATACGCCTGAGGCGGTTTTTACACGAGGCATCAAAGACTGCTCTCAACTTAGTAGTAAAACTCGCTTCTTTTGTATGAAATGGTGTGGTATATATTATGAATTATATACATATTTGTATAGAGCAGAATCATAAGTCAGTTGGTTTCAAATCCCATAAATTGATTATTGGTTGCTTGCGTTCAGCTGTCGTTTTGAATAAAAACTAATCTTTTGAAACGTTCATTGTCTTACCAAAGTTCTCTAGCTCCCAAAATTTACGTAATTTGGGTATCTATTTAATCGGAAGTAATTAAGTAACTGTTTGGCTTTTTATTGATATATGATTTTGGAATTTGTTCTGAAACAATCCAGCCTAATAACGTTATCTGAAGAATAAGTTTGTGTTTCCCTAAATGCACTTTACCGTCTTTTAATAATTGCCCAAACGTATCACCGCCAATTAATAAATCCAAGTTTCGAGAAATATTAAATTTCGGACCCACTAACGGAATGTTTTGTGGAATGTTTAGTATTGCCTTATCGAATGACGTATTGGGTAGTTAGTTATTTTTGATACTACTAAACAGCTAAGTTTGGTGAAACACGATATATTATTCGACTTTGCTCTAACAATTTATTATACTTTGGTTAATTTTACTTGTACCGTTGTTTAAACCACCTGCAGTAACGTCTACCTTACAATGATTTAGATTTAGTTTTGTCATAACATCTTTACTAATAAAAGTACTTTGTGATCTGCTATCCAGGAGCGCACGACAGTGATGTAAATTTCCATGATTTTAGTCATAACGTTGGTTAATAATATTGGAGCTGTCATAATACTTCTAAAACACCAATGTGTATTGAGTCAATTATGAAGTTGTCAAAAGTGTAAATGAGATTCATTGATTATAGATGATAAACTAAATAACGCTTTTACATGATCGCCGTAGATACTTCTAGGGACCGCAATAATTCGGCAGCATCGCCTTTTAATGACAACCGCAAATAATGAAATTTCCGACTATCGGATAAACCGTCATTGTTATGGCATAAGGTGTATGGGCGGTAATTTCGCATTTTTTATATTATGGTTATTATTAGAGCTAAAATGCGAACTTAACGATAGTTCATGTTATGGTTATTCCCGAAGTTTCTGAATTTCTACTTATAAGAAATTTAGCTAGGGACAAGTACTCAAAATATTCATCTTCAAATACTTGACGTTCATCAAATTGCTCCCCAACCGCGTTTTCCGCGTTTAAAATTTCGATTTGAGTTTGAATTTCATTGAACCTTTCGAGCAATGGTTCGAATTCTTTGATACGAATGTTAAAGTAAATTATATCAACTTATCTTTCAGTTTTCTGATAATAAGATTTAAACCTTGTTAAATTACCCTTAACGGCACCTCGCTTTACGTTTAATTGACCTTGCTTAGACATTTTGATAGAATGTATAATTTAACTAGGTGATAAAAGCTTCGATTAGGTTTGAAATGTTGAAAATTGCGAATAGTTTTAGTGTATAGATTTGATCTGCTGTTGCTTTGTTTCACGCAAATTGTTCGCATTTAGTAAGTAGATACAATACCTTTGTTGCGCTATTACCAAAGCCGATGACCAGCTGCTGGTTGCTGATTTGGTTGATCTTCTTGTTGTCCTGGAATTGATTTCTAACAATTTCTGTATAATCATTTAATTAGTTTACGACGTTATAAATTTAGTTCTATGTTCATTCGATTCATCCGGCCGAAGGACCAATAATTACGTTGATCATTGTAGATTGGTAAAGACTTGTTCGGGTTATATTGTAATTACCACGAATTTAGGTTTATAAGATTTTAATGAAAGTCCCGTCCCGATGTACATAGTGACAGTGCTCTCACTAAAATTAGTAACTGCTCCAAAACATAACAATGTACATTGTAGGTACGGGACCGAAAAAATTTTATTATTGTAATAAAAATTTTTCAAATCGCAATTTTTACCGCGAAGGAAAGATAATTAGTGGGTTTTGATATGTTGGTAATAATTTTGTAGTAATTTGATAATGTTTTTCGGGATATTTTATTTTATGTAACTGATATTTGACTAAGGGTTGAAAACAAAAAGAAAAACATACGTTGGGGTAGGAAACACGTGTTCTCTTGAAACTGCCGAGTAGTTGAAAATCGCTGTACACATGGATTTTTGTTAAAGACGTCGCGTTAGTAATTAATTACATTGGAACATACCGCAAATCAGAAGGCATCTTTGTTTGGTACTACCAACCTAGATATAGGGTTTGTTACGGACAAAGTGCATAGTTTAAAAATTAATATTCCTTTTAGTAATAATAAATATGAAAGTATTTCCACTTAATATTTCTTGGTTTTTTACAACTTTTAAAAACGGGGGTTAGAGCTTTGATTCAGTCGGATCGTTCTGATGGTTTGATTACAAGCCCTCACTATAAACCGTTCTGGCTATAAATATTTTATCGTGTCCATTTTAGTAAAACTAAAAACGTGAATTTGTTTTTTCTTTTCTGTGTTGGTTTTAATGTAAGTTTTTCACAAAATTCAAATGACCGGGTAAACAAAAGTATTGCTAAATAATCATATGGTTCGAGGTTTTAATTTGAGAAGCGGACGTTTAAACAACATATCTCTAAATAACTGCTACCTCGTCGTGTTCAAACCGGGTATCTTAATCCGTTGTGTTTGCGACTAAGTTATTATAAGGATTATATTGAAATGTAAGTAGGTATTTGGATGTAGATCAAAGCTCGCAGCAAACACTTCGACAAGCCTACGTAACCTATGAAAAATCAATCATTGCCTTGCAAAAAGTTTGTATTTAATTATGCACGCACTCCCATTAAGCTGAAATATGTTAAAATAAAAAGACTCTGCGTCAAACAGTACAGTGTTCCCTTTTCGCCCATGTAGATAGTAAGCCATGGACAAACGACAAGCGATGCCGGGGTTTACAGACCTTAAAATTACCTCGAATTCCATTGTTACTGTTGAACTAATACGTTCTTATTGTTTTTAAATGCAGAGAGATGTATAGATGAACGTGTAAGGTGAGGAAGGCATGTTGTAGTTTGTTACGTCGTCACTTAAACTTGCGGGTAGTTTATTGGTCACTTTGGTATGATTTATTTGCACTTTATCCATGCAAGGCTTTGTTTTAATGATGTTTTTTAAGTGTCCTTGATTCAGCCAGCTTATTTAGAATTTGTTGTCTATGAACTGATTTTTATTTATATATGTCATTTATTGTAATTGTACGTTTTTGTGCTTTTATCATTCACTATACAATTGTGTGTGTATGTTTGTGTGTGTGTGCGTGTGTGTGTGTGTGTGTGTATGTGTGTTGTGTGTGTGTGTGTGTGTGTGTGTGTGTGCTGTGTGTCTGTGTGTCTGTGTGTCTGTGTGTGTGTCGGTGTGTCGGTGTCCGTGTGTCCGTGTGTCCGTGTGTCCGTGTGTCCGTGTGTCCGTGTGTCCGTGTGTCCGTGTGTCCGTGTGTCCGTGTGTCCGTGTGTCCGTGTGTCCGTGTGTCAGTGTGTCCGTGTGTCAGTGTGTCCGTGTGTCCGTGTGTCCGTGTGTCCGTGTGTCCGTGTGTCCGTGTGTCCGTGTGTCCGTGTGTCCGTGTGTCCGTGTGTCCGTGTGTCCGTGTGTCCGTGTGTCCGTGTGTCCGTGTGTCCGTGTGTCCGTGTGTCCGTGTGTCCGTGTGTCCGTGTGTCCGTGTGTCCGTGTGTCCGTGTGTCCGTGTGTCCGTGTGTCCGTGTGTCCGTGTGTCCGTGTGTCCGTGTGTCCGTGTGTCCGTGTGTCCGTGTGTCCGTGTGTCCGTGTGTCCGTGTGTCCGTGTGTCCGTGTGTCCGTGTGTCCGTGTGTCCGTGTGTCCGTGTGTCCGTGTGTCCGTGTGTCCGTGTGTCCGTGTGTTCGTGTGTCCGTGTGTCCGTGCGTCCGTGTGTCCGTGTGTGTGCGTGCGTGCGTGCGTGCGCGCGTGCCTGCGTGCGTGCGTTCGTGCGTGCGTGCGTGCGTGCGTGCGTGTGTGTGAGTGTATGTGTGTGCGTGGGTGCGTGCGTGCGTGCGTGCGTGCGTGGTGCGTGCGTGCGTGCGTGCGTGCGTGCTTGCGTGCGTGCGTGCGGTTGTGTTGTGTGCGTGTGTGCGTGTGTGCGTGTGTGCGTGTGGGTGTGTGTGCGTGTGTGCGTGTGTGCGTGTGTGCGTGTGTGCGTGTGTGCGTGTGTGCGTGTGTGCGTGTGTACGTGTGTGCGTGTGTGCGTGCGCGCGTGCGTGCGCGCGTGCGCGCGTGCCCGCGTGCGTGCGTGCCCGCGTGCGTGCGAGCGTGCGTGCGTGCGTACATGTGTGTGTGTGTGGGTGCGTGCGTGCGTGCGTGCGTGCGTTCGTGCGTGTGTGTGAGCGGGCGTGCGTGCGCGCGTGGGTGCTTGTATGCGCGTGTGTGTATGTCTAAATCCCTTGCCTGTTTTTTGTCCTTGTGTAAGTGTAGTTAAACTGCATTTCAGTTACCTTATTGTTACCTGGTTAATTTTACTCTTCGCTATATTTTATATGTACCTTAACCTGTCTTATTATTTTCTTATTTATTTTGGTGTTAACTTAAAGACCGACATGATTGGTTGTGTAAGGGCCACATGTTTGGTGTCACCATTTTTATTTTGATTTATTTATGACAACAATTGTGGGTGTTATTTCACTGTTTGCTTTAACTCATCCAATCCTGTCTCATTCACATAACACAGCGTAGTTTACCCTAAGCGGCCAATTCTTTTTATAAGATTTGAGTTTTGAGAATATTAAATAGTAGACTTGTAAATAAATTATAATGTTTTAATTATTGCCAGGAAAGTCAATGTAAGGTAAGCAATTAATTTGAGTAAGAGTAGCATTATTGTCAGTAACGTTAAGATACACCCTCTTGGGATTTTTTTTCTTGAATTTTCATTATTGCGAATATTACGCTCTTAAAGATTGTATAGTCTTTTAATCATTAAGAGTAATTTCAAAGTACACTTGAAGGATGGGTACCTTGGGACACTACAATATGTATATATATATATATATATATATATATATATATATATATATATATATATATATATTACCACTACCTTCAAGTCTTATTGTATTCTTACTCAACATGACATTACATTCCATAAAATTGTTTGTTACCGTAGAATAGTGGCAGGAAATTGCACTTTCTTGGGCGGGGGCATAGACCCTTGCTAAATGGTTACTATCAAAACAATGAAATATACTATTAAGTTTTCCACTTGAATACATCATAACATAACTATTCAATTTATGGTTTGTCTAAGTAAACGAAGTTACTGGAAAATAGCAGGAACGAGCTTGAAACAGACTTCGACATGTTTTAGATGTTTCCACTAGATTGCTTATTAACATAACTATTAAATTTAAGGTTTTTCTAAATAAGCAAACTACCGAAAACTAACAGGAATGCCCTTGAAGCAGGCTTCAACAGTGGCAGTAAATTTATTGGATGACAAAAGTGACCTTCCTTCCATTATAACCCTTTTAGACGGATCAGTCACATTTTTTTATAGAAAATTGTTGTTATAAAATGAATTTAAAAACAGTCACATTAAATATATCATAAGAATAAACATAAATATCGTGGTACGTAATTCCTAGAATTACTACTGCACCATCCTCTCGGGTATTAGGGTAACTTGAGCATGCTTCCTCTAGCCGCACTTTCGATTTACCAGCTCATTTTGACCTGCCAATAGGAGCTGCATTACTCCAGAGCATAATGACGCTTTTTCATTTCAAAAAAATTCTCAGTGAGAGAATTATTTTCTTCAGCACACTTATCGCAACAAAAATTACGATTATTAATGATTCTAGAATACAAGGAATCGTACGTTTAGTTCTTGAGTGGGTATCAACTTCTCACATATCATTGGTTAAGGTAGAACACAGAGACCCAAGCTATTTTTACCGGGCACCATGAACTAAGAAAAAATGAGAGGCTCTCCTCAAAACTGAAAGTGGTGTGCAGAGGCTCTCATGTACAAGTTCTGGTTTGTCCCTTAGTCTCCGGACCCTTCAATAGTCAAAGATCTATTTCAATTTGACTACGTTTTATGAGAGTTTAGTCGATCCATCCGACATAATATTCCAACAAATAGTTCGGAGACGTTCTCCAAATGAAGAGATCAAACCTTATTAACTAAACACAGTGACTTATGAACACCATATTTAGCTACGGCGCGAACAAAAACTTTAGCGGATTTTCATAATAATGTGAGTCCTTTGGCTTCTCTTGTTTTTTCAAGGGAAATATACGTGGATGATCTGATCAGGGTCCGAGACACGTGGACTGATATTATTCAGACTTGCATGTGGATATATGAAATTATAAATGTCGCTTATAAACTGGCATCCTAAAAAACAGCAAGCCCCATCTGAATTTCAAAACCCAAATTATATAAACGACATTACATCTGTAAGAGCTAGGTCAGTGTACATTGGTAAACGTTTTGGAATTTACTAAGCACTAATCGACTAAGCCATCGATTCTTGGCAATATTGCAAAAATATTTGATCCTTTAGCGTTAATTAGTTCTTTCATTGCATTATCCTGATGCAGAGATTATGACAAAATTTAATTTAATAGAAAGTTCCAAATGGAGATACCTGCCATAAAACAAAATACCTCAGGTTTAATCACAAGAGGAATTACTCATCCCACTTTAATATCTAATAGTGTGTGGTGGCATAGCCTTGAACGGTTTGTGTTGTCCAAAGATCTTTAGCCACTTTAAAAGGTTCAGACTGGTTAAGTACCCGAACTTAAGCCACAGTCTCTTTCGGCGATTAAAACCGTCAAGGTACAATTTCTGTTCGATTCCCTTTCAAGCTACACCATGCTCAAAAAACTTGGTGGTTATGATTTATTAGTACCTGTTACACATTCTAAACGCAGCTGTGGTACGCTAACAATACACACACACACACGCACACGCGCACGCGCACGCGCACGCGCACGCGCACGCCACGCCACGCCACGCCACGCGCACGCGCACGCCACGCCACGCTACGCCACGCGCACGCGCACGAGCACGAGCACGAGCACGCGCACGCGCAAGCGCAAGCGCAAGCGCACGCGCACGCGCACACGCACACGCACACGCACACGCACACGCACACCCACACCCACACCCACACCCACACCCACACCCCACACCACACCCACACCCACACACACACACACACACACACACACACACACACGCACGCACGCACGCACGCACGCACGCACGCACGCACGCGCGCACGCAGGCACGCACGCAGGCACGCACGCACGAACGCACGCACGCACACACACACACACACACACACACACACACACACACAATCACGCACCCACCACGCACGCACGCACGCAGCACGCACTCAGCACCACGCACGCACGCACCACACACACATACACACACACACACACACACACACACACACACACACACACACACACACACACGCACACACACGCGCGCGCACACACACACACACACACACACACACACACACACACACAGCACACACACACACAGACACGGACACGGACACACACGACACGGACGGACACGGACACGGACACGGACACGGACACGGACACGGCACGGACACGGACACGGACACGGACACGGACACGACACGGACACGGACACGGACACGGACACGGACACGGACACGGACACGGACACGGACACGGACACGGACACGGACACGGACACGGATACGGACACGGACACGGGCACGGGCACGGACACGGACACGGACACGGACACGGAGACAGACACAGAGACTCACAGACACACAGACACACAAACACACAGACACAGACACACAGACACTCAGACACACAGACACACAGACACACAGACACACAGATACACAGACACACAGACACACAGACACACAGACACACAGACACGCAGACAAGCAGACACGCAGACACGTAGACACGCAGACACGCAGACACGCAGACACGCAGGCACGCAGACACGCAGACACGCAGACACGCAGACACGCAGACACGCAGACACGCAGACACGCAGACACGCAGATACGCAGACACGCAGACACGCAGACACACAGACACACAGACACACAGACACACACACACACACACACACACACACACACAGACAGATTACACACATTATATTTTAATTTAATGGAAGTTTATTTTAAAGTACATATAATCATGTTGCTCTACCACATCTTGCAGGAGTTTATGTGACCTTCGAGAACATCATTGGCAATCATTGCGGTTATCAAGCAGGGTAAATTGAATCCACAACCATC
Organism: Vesta saturnalis; assembly: GCA_036346205.1. Lineage (NCBI taxonomy): Eukaryota > Metazoa > Arthropoda > Insecta > Coleoptera > Lampyridae > Vesta > Vesta saturnalis. Next base: position 3,261,648 of record JARFJB010000827.1, read on the forward strand.
GTTTTTCTCGAAATGTAAAAACTTTTTTCAATGTAATTTTTACCGTTTGATGAGAAGATCTAAATTAGTACAGGTTTTCTAATGAGGAATTACTTAATAGTCACCCTTTATGTATGTCGTGTGTTAGAATAAATGACGATTAACCAAGAGTAGACCTATTTGTTTACGATTATATATGTCCCAACATAATCGAAAACTGCCAGAAGATGGCTGCCACCATAGTTCACAGCATCGTATTTTACTAATTATTATTGGAGTGTTTTTTCGAAGTTGGAGTTAGATAAGTGCAACGCTATTATTTGTTGTTTATAGTGATAAGTATAACTTAAATTTTATAATGGTTGAGACAGTGCGTAGTATGTAGAAAAATGGAATATTTAAGACGTAACCTTACATTCACCGGTAAGTAAACAAACCATAGACGTAACATTAATTAAGTGCAAAGATCCCTAGTAAGCAAAAATTAGAAAATTGGTGTTTTCTGTGATTATTAGCCTGAAGCTCAAATACTGTTTCACATTTTACATTTTAATAAAAAAATACGTGATGTAAGCGTTGTTTTTAATTGTTTATTTTTGGTTACATTGACGTTATTAATAACCATAGTCCCTCCAGAGATATACGCCTATGTCGCTGCCAGAAAAAGCTGTATTATGTTGGAGCAAAACAATTCCTTATAAAATCATAAGGAATGCTAGGTCTATTGTTGGTTAATCATCATTGGTTAGAGTTCTTTCAACTTTGATTGTTGTGCGTTACGGAGTTTTAAACTGCAGATAGAAAGGGAAATGCAAACTTTTACAATATTTATAACGATCACGTTCATTAACTAAACTTTACTTTTATTGTTATAACATTTCGGTTCGTGTAAATGAACTTTAACAATTACTCAACAAATTCCTCTTTCCTTTTATCAGGACTCTCCAGCTGCTCAATAAAGTGATAAATGGTTATTGTTATCTTTCATTAAAATTATTCTCAATCTGATGTTATTAATTACCTGTACTTTGCAATTAATTGAACTTGCTTTCTTCAGCATCTACACATGCAGTATTTGTATAAGCTTTTAAGATTTGCATCAGTCAATAATAAAAATGAATCAAAAGTGAGAATATTTAATTATGTCAAATCCTAAATGCAGACTGTTTTGTTTACAGCATTATATAAAGATGATTCTAATCCTCTGTTAGTATTTTTCTTAATATTAACATCCAAAAACAATCTTTACAAATGGTCAACGAAATATATTTTCGTTGAGCATTTGTATCTAAACATAAATTTAAAAATAAATAAAATACCAATTTTCGTTTATTTATACTATCAAAAGGTTCTTACTCGTTATTACTTTGTTCGAACGGATGACGCAACTCTGCCTTTCTTGGACCGGTGAAGAGGCCTCGTTTAGGTGGATGACGTTCTCTGTCGCCGGGCTGGAACCTCTCTCCTTAGTTTTCTTTATCTTTTCTTATACCTTTGTTATGGACGAATACGCTTTTGATTTCATTTCTTCAGTTTATCGATTTTGTGAATAATTGCTCGATATATTTATACTATTACTAATGAATACTAATAACTGTTCATTTTTAATTACAAACGCCGTGCGCAAAAAACTGCAAGCGAGCTACGAAAAACGCGCTTTTTATTAGCAATGTTTTTTAGTCATTGCACTTTATATATTAATCTATTAACTGGGTTGATTGTAAACTATTACGCAATCTTATTGTTATCGCCAATTTGACAACATTTGCATTTTTAATTTTTCTTGATTACTGATAAGGTAAATATCACTTATATTCTCTTAACACAATATTAACTGAATTTTCGTTTGCAGCATAAATCAAGGTGCAGCAATCGCTTTTCAATCAACTCCGATTGCTTAGCAGAGGCGACCCTTCTTGATCGCTTACTTATCGCGACTGACTCGCAGCGTTTCCACTTGCTCCCTCTTACAAAACAGTCATATACGCAAATTACCGCTTATGTTTAAGAGCTTTCCAATTTACTATGCAAGTACTCGGCGAAACAAGCTCAAGATTTTTATCTTAATATTAATTACATTTATATACAAATAACCAATAACCATCTAATTTCATATAACAGCGTGAAGTTCGAATTTCTAATGCCTCCATTACTACCTAATATCAACCCAACCATAACTTATTTAATTATCTTTATCTATAACCGTTTTCAATAGAACTTACAATAAAGTTTAGCTTTCGTTAATGCGATCTTAACCCATTAATGCCCAACGTCGCGCTTCTTTGAAATATTTTTTATCCCCGCCTGAGAGCGCTCTTTCAATGAATACCGCGAGAAGTTTTATCTAGTATGAACCAGTGTTTGTGTCGAAAGACAGGCTGTTGTTTATATTCGCCTCGTTTTCCGAATACGTTATCAAGTTTGGTAGTGTTATTATCGGTACATATATTTTATGGTGCTTCAGTAGAAAAAGTGAGAACTGTCCTAACAAATGCCTTTATTTTGATTAATAATCCAGTTAGTTTGATTCTAAATATGTCATGTAATATAAAAAGATGTGGTAAGTACCATTCTTTGTAAGTGTGTAAGTATTAGATATCATTAAAGTTGACTGTTGCGTTTTCGCAACGCTGAGCATATGCGATGCTTACAATTTTTAGATCATGTATAGACCTGTTTGTTGATTTGTTACTTGTTTTCAGGAACAAAATGATTGATACGCCATCAACATTGAGGAGGGGTTTCGGCACAGCACCAATGACACCTCAACGAAAATTATACAAAGAAGGCCATCTAGGAATTCAGTTAACATCAATAGATTTATATGTTTCTCCTCCAGATCCACATGAACTAACAGATGAAGATCTTGAAGGTACGTTTGATAATTTAACATCTCGTCAGCTGAAAGCTGAAGCTGGACTAGTTCTATATCAGGGAGACGACATACGTATAGATGAGTTTAATATTGAAGAGGTACAAGCTGCATCTTCAACTGCATTAGCAGAAAATTTTGATGCTGGTATTACTGATTTACTAGGAAATGCAACTGACATTTCTTCACCACCGAAAAGTAAAAAGCAAAAAAAAGATAAGGTTGACAGATCATGGACAAATAGCGATATTTCTGATCAAAACACAATATCACGAAAGTTTTTCGAACACGTATCACCACAACATGAGCCATCATTCTTCTCAATTGCAAAACACCTCTTGAAAGGTTTCAGTTGTTTTTTACCGATGAGTGGTTTTTAAACATTGTAAACGAAACTGTAAAAAATGCTTCTCAGAAAGGGGATCGTCTAGAACTTAGTTTAGATGAATTGAAATGCTTCTTTGGAATCCTTCTAGTGAGTGGTTATTCTGTACTATCACGGTGACGTATGCATTGGGAAGAAGCTGATGATGTGCTCAATGTCCTGATCTCAAATAGTATGAGACGTAATCGATTTGAGACAATTTTACGTTTCATTCATTTCAATGATAATTCGCCCATTGATAAAACTAACCGTGTGTACAAGATAGCACCGTATCTTGACTCACTAAATAAGTCATTTTACGATTGTACCATCTGGGCTTCTGAGAGTAGTATAGATGAAGCAATGATTCCCTATTACGGGAGGCACGGAATGAAGCAACACATCCACGGTAAACCAGTACGTTTTGGTTATAAAGGTTGGTGTTGGAATTTGAAAAATGGTTATTTGATCGATTTTGAAATTTATCAAGGTGCGAAAGGATCTAGTAATTCTTATCGTGGAAAGTTTGGTTTAAGCGGAAGCGTTATCCTCCAATTTTCTAATAAATTGCCTAAATCAGCGGATGACAATTTTCTGCCACAGAGAATGTATGCGGACAACTTTTTTTCCTCATTAACCTTGCTAGATAAAATGACGCAGATTGGGGTCGGTTTTACCGGAACTGTAAGATCCAATCGCTTACAAAAGTGTCCTCTACAAGATCTAAAAAGAACTAAACGTGGAACATATCGTTATATGTCCAATGAGAAAAATCAATGCGTAGTATATAGATGGAACGATAATTCCGTAGTAACACTTATTTCCAACTGTGATGGAGTTTACGCACCCGCTTCTGCTACACGATATTATTTTGCAGAAAGTAAAAAAATTGCAATTGAGCAGCCGTACCTTATAAAAAACTACAATGAAAATATGTGCGGAACAGATCGAATGGATCAAGACGTTTCCTATTACAGAATATCAATTCGATCCAAAAAGTGGTACTGGCCAATCATAATCTGGGGACTTGATGTTTCAGTAAATAATGCATGGCTTTTACATAGGAATATGTGCCAGAGTCTGTAGCGAGGAGTCTTCTTTCTAAATATGGAACATCCAGAAAAAGGACAGGTATGCATAGTGTATTGTTTCTATACTTGCTTTTATAAAATTTTTTAGGACCAAGTAAACCAAGTGAGAAACGTGTACTATCAGATGTAAGGTACGGCAATGTAGGACACTTTATAACTTCTCAGGACAAAAAAATACGCTGTAGTTTGTGTCGCTCCACAACAACCAAAAAATGTACTAAATGTACGACATTTAATATGGCATTACACGAAAAATGTTTTATACAGTTTCATGAGCTACAATGACAATTGATAATAAACTGATGTTTACGTGAGGTGTAATTTTCTATTTTACAAAAGATACGTTAGGTGCTTAACGTTGCGTTTTCGCAACATTTTTCCGATAACGTATTTAAGCATCTAAGCTAGTATGCACATTTACTTTTTGAAAATTAACAAAAAAAAATTCTGGGCATAGGTGGGTTAATATAACATTTTCAATATATTAACGATAATAAAAATGAATACCTCATTTACTGACTAATATCTATTTAATTTTTTTCATAAATATCCTGCCAAAAGATTCATGGGTGATATCAATCTGTATGTCACGGTTCTAAAAATAAATTATATACAATTTAATATAGTTGCAATATCTTACTGCTGCTAATTTCATAAAATGTCTACAATAAGCACATTCTTTTTCGGACGTCAATAAATATTGCTGAATTTATTCTAGAAAAAAAAATAGAATCTATTAATGAAATAATGACGCAAACCGACACCATTATATTTTTAATAGGCTTTTGTATTTGTATATATAATTAATCGCTTATATTGAATGTAACAAGTTACACAATTATAGAAACGTGTCACGGTAAGTCAATCAATATCCCAATTTGTGGTATTTTTAGTGATTTTGAGTGTATATAAAAAGCAGTTCATGCTGTCATTATGACACTAATACATTTGAGAAAAGGGTGTATCTGAAATTAACGTGGTATTAAAATAAATCTGAAGTAAGCATCTTATTTTTAAATTAAATCAATTTCTTGTACGATTGTTTCCATTCATTAACAATTCACGACATAAGTGGATAAAGGTGTCTTGCCACATTTTTATAGTTCTGAGTAAATTATCAAAACGTGTTTTGATCAGGAACTTTTTTATCATGTTTTTGATTGAAATAGGTAAAACATTGTAAATTAGATCACTTTAGGTTATTATCTGTGATATACTTAACACCTTTATCCACTAACTGTAAACTTGAAATTGGACATGATTTTTTGTGGGTATACTTGTAAAATAAACACCATTAAAATACTGCAGAAACACTAAATAAGGGAAGTTTTACAGAACAATAAAAAATCTTTATTAAAAACACTAAAAAGAAACTTCAAAATGTACAGTAATAATAACTTAACTTTTATTTTTTAGTCGGGACCAATAAATTTAAGCTGGTCTCGTAAATTGGACATTTTTTCAGTTGTTAGAGCTCCACATTTGGGCAACTGTCTTAATTATTTATCTGGTGTGTAATTTTTTGAAGCACTTTTCAATCCAGCCAAAGTCTCTGTGGGAATCGGCATAATTGTGTCCAACCTCAGGAAACTTATGCTTGACTATAAGCATATAATAAAAGAGTCTTTATTTTGAACTGCACACGAATCTGACCATATTATCAAATGGTCAATTTCAGGATTCTCTTCTTTTAATAATTTTCAAAATCGAAGCAAACAGCTACTCACTTCATTACTATCTCTATTCGCAATGTTATCGGTCCACGTAAAAAATAGGATTTGTGACCAGAATGTGTAGTGCAATGGATACCGAAATTGTACTTTCACATCTGTTCCAAATAAAAAGTCTTTGATGTAGATAACTTCGACAACGGCATGCTTTGTTGAAAGTCCATCGTTACGTTACATTTTTGGCAACCGATGGTACTTGCCTATCAAACTCCTGGGACTCATAAGCAAAATCCCAGTTTCCTTTATGATCTGACGAATTCTCTCCAGCATCCCATACACTACATGTCCCTCTTTTTGGACAGCTAAAAGATAAATTGCACTTGGTTTCAAAAATCTTTCTATAGAAAGAAACCTTCACCACATAGGCATTATCCAAGTTTTGCTCTTTACATTCTTCTATATAAAGTTGATAAAGATTATTTACATTCAGCAACGGTGATAGATGTTTTAAGCTGGAAACTGTTCATTGTGTTTTATAACACCGTCATAACATCATCACGTATTTTATGTGGACGATTTTCATGTCGTCCTTACTTATCCGGTGACGGTATAGATTGGCCAAGTTTTAATGAACTCTGTATTCTTTCAACTTTCTTTCTGCCAATTCTATAACAAAATGTATCTTTACACACTGATACTACTTCTTTATTGTGTGTTATTCCGTATTTAAATGTGTAATTCTTTGATGTCCTTGTATTGGATCGATGACGATGACGAGCCACTGGTTAAATTGTAATGCTTTTAAACAGTAAACTATTTTTTGCATGTTATCTAGTGCGTAAAATTTCCTTAAAAATATTTCCCTGTCATCAGTGGTAAATTTTATGGTATAATTCATATAACATTGCTCCTTACACAGCACTCCGTGGTTGATTTCTTTTTTCATTACTTTTCCGGTTTGCGATATACAGGGTGTATTTTAAAATCACCGACAAACGAAAACTGGAGATTCTATGATTCAAAATAAGACAAAAATGATCATAAACGCTTTTTCGAAAATGCTTCCTAACCGAGATACAGGTTGATTAAAAAATAATTTTTTTAAGATTCTCAAAAACTACGAAAGATATTACACTGAGATTTGGTACACCTAAATGTCTAATTAAATACAATTAATTAGGTGAGTTTGAGTCAACTGACTCCATCCAGTGGCGTAGAATATTTTAAGTTAATCAGTTTAAGTAAAAAAAAACGCGCGCCCCTGGTTTTTTTGAAGAAATATTTTTTTGATAGATTCAACATTTAATTCTGCAAATAAAATCATACTTAATATTTTTTCGATTCGGCACCCCGTTTTTGAAATATTTTGCATTAACATAAACGACCACATTATTCAATAAAAATCAAAATTTGTTTTATTTTACAAAAAATAATGCAGTTAACTATTAGGTACATTATTAAAGCGATATTGAAAGAATTAAAAAGAAAATAATAATTATTTTTATACATATTGTTCAAAATGTCCTCCTTCCTTTTGAATGCGAGCTTGTATTCTTCTTAGCAAATGAAACCTAACACGCTGAAAAAGTTGTGGCATAGCCCTAATCTCAACGTATGTCATCTGTATGCAATTCCAAAGTTGCTCTCGATTATCAATTTGAACAGAATAGACACGAGTTTTCAGATACCCCCACACAAAAAATCCAATGGGTTTAAATCTGGTGATCGTGCCGGTCACGGTACTTCACTTCCTCGTCCAATCCAGCGTCCAGGGAACGATGCATTTAAAAATTCTCTGACGTTTCGTGTAGAATGTTGTGGTGCACCATCATGCATGAAATACATGTTCATCTAAGGGTACGTCGTCAAACAATTCTGGCAAATCTTCTCTAAAAAAATTTAAATAGAATTCGCCAGTAAGTCTTTGAGGAAAACGGATAGGTCCGATTAGGTGCTCGTCTAGTATACCTATCCAAATATTTTCGCTAAATCTATGTTGGTGAGCTGTAACTACAGTTGAATGCTGATTTTCATCTAACCATTTGTGGGAATTATGTAAGTTTATTATTCTATTTCGGGAAAAAATACACTCATCAGTGGTCAATAAGTTTCTAACAAATTGTACATCTTCAGCATTTTTATTTAAAAACCATTCGCAAAAATTCATTCGACGAGGATGGTCAGCAGTCATGTTGGTGAAAGGGATGTAAATTTTGTTTTCGTAAAACTTTCCATAACTTACTATGCGACACACCAAATTCTAAACCTAACTCGTAGTATGATATGGATGTGTTCTATTTGGAAATCTTTGTTCATAAAGTCGAGCAGCTGCACGAGCATTGAAATTAGTATTACCATGACATAAATGCATATCGACCAGTTCTCCTTTGGAATAATTCATTTTTTGACAGTAATTAGACATAAACAATGAATTACAAAACACGCATAAATGCAAGTATTTTAGCAAACATAAGATACGTAACTGTCCAATGCAAAGCAATCTCTGATTTATTTAACTTGGTTATTACTCAATAATGTAGTCGTTTATGTTGATGCAAAATATTTCAAAAATGGGTGCCGAATCGAAAAAATAGTAAGTATGATTTTATTTGCAGAATTAAATGTTGAATTTAACAAAAAAACGTGTGTGTGTTTTTTTTACTTAAGGTGATTAACTTAACATATTCTACGCCAATGGATGGATCCAAACTCACCTGATTAATTGTACTTAATTAGACATTTAGTTGTACCAAATCTCAATGTAATATCTTTTGTAGTTTTTGAGGAATCTTAAAAAATCTTAAAAAAATTATTTTTTAATCAACCTGTATCTCGGTTAGGAAGCATTTTCGGAAAAGCGTTTATGATAATTTTTGTCTTATTTTGAATCATAGAATCTCCAGTTTTCGTTTGTCGGTGATTTTAAAATACACCCTGTATATTCTTGGCCCATTGGTCTTAGTTTTGTCGCTTTACTTCATTTCCACTCCTCTGGGTTACGCTGTAGTTTTTTAGATATCAGATCTCGGTTCAAATATTTTATATTTAAATACAGTCACCTCAGGACCATTTACAGTTACATGAACTATATTTTATTTATTTGGAGAAGAAATCATATCGTTTGCACTTTCTCCTCCACTCGCTCCTGTGTCTTGCGATGTTAATGTTTCTTCATTAATACGTTCTTGCAATGTGTCTCCATCTGTAGAGAAAGAAGCACCGACGCTTGACTTTCTTAACCCTTTCTTTGTTATAACGTTTGTGGTCACTTTCTGAGTCATTAACATCGTCTTCGCCGCGACAAGGAGATTACTCGCTTCCTGATGTAACATCTTCTTGATCACTGCTGTCTATCTGATCTGAAAATAAAATGTCACGATCACGAATGCTTAATTTTATGTGTTTTATTGGGCTATTATTCACATTGAATTCAGATTTTAAGACTAACGAGAGTCAATACAGTTAAATATAGATATTAGCAACCTTTAAACTCTTATATGTAACTGTATCTAACGTCTACAAACCTAACAATATACTGTTAATATTATAAATATAATATACTTACCAATATTTCCAAAACTTGTTTTTTTGTTTTTCTAGTAACTTTAAAGTCCGTTTACCTCTCGATTCCATAATGCAATGTTAATACTCTTATATTAAAACACGCAATAACACATAATCACTGCATGTAATGTTCACACATCATAAACATAACCTCAATAATTTGACATAACACTAGCTTTGAATATCGAACTTTCATTTTTTTACTGGATAAAAGTGTCAAGTCCTACAAATGTGACATAACACTTTTATTCACTAAACGGACTAGTAGTAAGTGTGACGTGGCACAGTTATCACGTAAATATCTCTTTAACTATCAGGAAATTTAAATACAGGGTCGATTTAGACGTTACATGTATACCAGGGGTGTCCAAAAATAGCACTAACTCAATTTTTAATCAAATCTGACATGACACCTTTATCCACTTAGTCTTCAATTATGCATCTGTACCACTAAACAAGCAGAATAATAGATAATTAGTCGAGAAATAAAAGGGCAAAAATTAATGTTTTTAGATTGTGGGTTACACATAATGAAATTAAGTTTTTGCAAAAATTCAAAATTAGTTCTGACGTTAAAATGAGACAGCAATCTAACAATGTTAAAAATATAAGCTTGTACAATAATTGTAGGGAACTTTATGTAAAAATACGTAATTAACATGTGTATGAACCTTAAGCCTTACGTAAACATGTGGAACTGCGAACGCTTTTGTATTTATATAAGATTTCTAAGCATAAGTGTCTACAAGTAATTGTGTAAGCGCCTTGTTCTTGATTGCAGTTGTATTATATTTTTGTGTTTGTCACGAGTAAATGAAATAAGGATATTTACTAATATGATTATTCTATTATTTCTGTACGAAAATTGTGGAAGAAGTTGTTGCGTTAGCGTACACAAATATTTGCAATACTTAATATTTATTGTGGAGTTGTTTTTGACAACGTACGTAAGAATTGGTATCGAGTGGCGGGTTGATTAAACTTAATAATTTGTTTTGATAATTTCGCAATCAGCGCAGCTGTGTTTATTCATTTTCACGGAAGAGAAGTCTAGATGGTAATGTTTGCTTTTAAATTTGTGTAGTATAGCGTCCACAATGTGAAGAGTCGATCGAGTTAGTGACTAGGGTTTTCCGTCGTATTGTTACGATTTATTTGGACCAATGGGGTTGGTTGCCACCATTTCGCCTTTAGTTGTTTTAGTATGGATTTAGTACGTGTATGTAAAAACTGAAAACTATATTTGATAATAACAAAGATATCTTAAAAAAACAACTAAAACAACGATATATGGACACACTGTACATAATCAATTTTTATTCAATAATACAATGTTTTGTCAACAAACACGGTTTGAAAACAATTCGCTTCTTAAAATTTAACATACACAAACTTCAATATTCTTTTCTTTACTTCACCAAAAACGCTTTCCAGAGCTAAAGGTAAGGTGACACATGCTCTTTCTTATTTAATATTACACCTGAAAAAATAATAAAACTAGATGAGCACGATGTCGCCAGCAACCAACATAGAAAGAAAAGAAATGTAACAGCATATGATTTACGTAAATAAATGACTAAATACAGTCGTAAATGTGTCTGTTAAAAATATTTTCATAACAGATAAATATAAAATCTTGTAAACATTACCAAACCGATGAAGCGTACTTTATATCAACCAACTGTTCAATAATTTTAAACAAACAAGGTTTATGTTTATTACAAATCAAAGCAACAATAAGCAATTGAATAGTTGCACATTCCGAATGCAAGGTTAGATTCAGTTAACAGATGCTCAGGATCTTAGTACTCAATCTCTCCTGTCGGCACAGCCGCTGATCGCTTCAACTCCTGTACTCCGTATAGTATTCACAATTTTGCTACCAAAAACTGATGGTCCGATACATTTCCCTTGAGCGAAACTACTACGTCGAGAAAATGAAACTACAGACAAATAAGGTTATAATTAGGTGGTAATGGTAATCGTATAAAAATGTGTTTTAAATAATATAATAAAGAAATAAGTGTAAAATGTTCTCATAAACCAATGGTTAAACTAACCCGAGATACAAACCATTCACCAAAAATAATGCCTTTGACTCAGTCGGTAGATTAACGTAGGGTGGTTCATTGTTTTGATTTGCTTAGTTACCACAAATTTATGCTGTGTTATTTTCACTTAACATAGATAATAAAAATGCAATGTAACACTAATAAAAATGATCTCGGACGCCAAGTTATTTTTTAATAATGCTCGGAATAACTAAACCGAGGTTTACAATAAAAATTTTATCAAAATGTAAAAAAATAAAAAATATACAAACTATGTTTATTAACAGTTAAATTAGGGTTATATAAAATATATCTTAAAAATAGCAGTCAATTACTAAAAAATCATTAAAAATAAATACCTGTTCGAAAAATTTTTGTACACAAACTTTTTAATAACCCCTGGTATCTAAACGATTACAGAAATGTCAACCAAGGTGATGTCTTCTTTGCACCAATATTACGCAATATCTCCAAATAATACTTTACGTTGTAAACCACACCCAAAAATGGAATTTTCCTTCTTATAAATTTATCTTCATGAAATTCAATAATCCGCTTATTGCATTTTCTTGAAATTTTCAAATAAAAAATTGCAATCATAAAATGAAAGCGTACGTAAAAATAGAATTAAACGTACTTAAAATGTAATTAAAGTAGAAAAGTAAAAGTAATAAAAGTGTAACTCAAAGTAAAAAAAAGAACCTGAAAAGAGCAAATGTTTAAATTTTTAGTATTACGAGTTAAATTATCTTACCATCAAATCAATGGCACTTTCACAAAATTTAGGTGGAAGCCCAAAAAATGCTTCCTAAACAACACAACATTCATCAGGAAGTGAAAAAATAGACGCTTTGGAAGTTGGATGATATAGCATTGCGCGAAAATATTGAGCAGAAAAAATAATTTAAAGAAGTGCGAGCATAAACCTTTAAGAAGATATATACACTTAAGTTACACCAAAATGCAAATTAAGTTGCCTACCTCATACTTACAAATCATTAATAAATAAAATGTTTCTTATATTTACAATTAAATGAACGAAGACATGAATTACGGTATATTTTAATACAACTCAAAATGGGTTGTTACAAAGTAACAACCCTCAAAGCTTCGTTACTCAACACGTTAATCAGATACATACAGCTAAGGGAGGTATATCTGAATTCCACCTCTCTAACCACCGGGTATCTTCTTGTGCACGACTTACTTAACCCATCACTCGTGACAGAATGCCCTTCGCGACTCCTTCAGAATTCGTCGTCTTAAACTTCTTGAACTCTAACCAATTCCTTTGCTAGAAATTCATTCAAACCGTACGCGCGGTAAAAACGAGCAAATTCCCGTGAACACGAACTAGAAAATACGTCATTAGCACAAACTTGCAGCATTAGCCCACAACGGAAATATTTGAAACCCGATATATTTTCGTCGTTCCCTACCTTGAAAAACGACCCTAGCTTACCACGTTATACAAGCCATAATCGCCTAACTTTTAACTCTATCTACACTAATTTCAAATAATTACGTCGTTACATCATCCTGACTCGACAAATACACGACTTCGTAAAATAATCTTAGCTACAAAAAAATAAATTTTAATCACGCCATTTCCATTTAAAAACTAAACTAATAAATCAACAATTACCTAACAATAAAATAGAAAAGAAACTACATTCTTTAATTCTACTTACTACATGAACCGATCAGTAGCGTAAACAACTATTCCTAACACGCGGTATGGGTAACTGCAACTTTTATACTTCAATATATTTACAAAGTTTAAACAACGCCAAATGTATGGTTAGTATGGAAAGTACCTGAAACGTTCTTTGATAGGAAAGTCCTCTCTTGAAAGCTATTTATTTGTACTGAATATATTACAACATTCTGTTTTTCCTGATGAGTGTTTTAATAAACTCAAAGTGTGGGATTGAAGTTATTATTAAGACATTGTTTGATAAAAAAATGAAATTAAACAATACCATTAAAAGATCTATGAAATTTCGTACTGGTAAAGTATAGTTTTAACCTTCCAGTTGGGGCGTCTGGAACTTTGACAATAAACGGGGCGCCGGGTCTCGTAGACCCGACGATTTTTTTTTTGTTAAATGCTTTTTTGAATGTATGAAAAATGGATACGATAGAAATAACCTTTATTAATATTTTTAATACAAAAAAAACTTAAGAAACAAAAAACATAATTCTAATTCCTACTGTTAAAAAGGACAGTGCCGAAAAAGAATATACAGGGTGTCCCAACGATAGAGTAAAGTAAGTTTATGCTTAACTAGAATTATTTGTGTAAATATTGTATGGACCATGGGGTAGAGGTAAAAAGTGTGCATTTTTTTAAAATATTGGAAGTTATACAGGATGTGCCAGAAAAGCAGGACGTGAAAAGTATGATTTTTAAATAGAACACCCGTATTTGATTTTAGTTTTAATTCTACGTGTCCATATAAACATATTTTGTCATACAAAATATTGGCTGAAAGTTTTAGTTCTTGAGATATTCGCGTTTAAAGATTATTATGGTCATTTTCGTGGGGTTGATGAATGGGCAATTGTTCCGTTATTTCACAATAAAAAAAATTGATATTTCGTGTGAAAAATGAGTGATATTATACTAACGTTTAGACCGAGTAGTATTTCTAATTTTCTCAACAGGGTGTTTGTTATAACCATTCAAATTTGAAAATTCTCAAATTAAAAAAAAATCAGTTTTTTTTAATTGCACACCCTATATATTTTTATTTCATTTTATTCGGGATTAAAAAATCTATCATTTTTGTCAAATATATCCTATATCTATCTTTGATAGTTTTCGAGGAATTTCGATTTTTTCACTCTAGGTACTTTATTTTCGATAACATTGCATTGCATGGATCTCTCTCAATATTTTAAAAAAATGCACACTTCTTACCTCTACCCCATGGTCCATACAATATTTACACAAATAATTCTAGTTAAGCATAAACTTACTTTACTCTATCGTTGGGACACCCTGTACATTTTCAAAATGTCATTGCAAAAAAAAAACATTTTTTTCCTTTTTTTTTCATCTGAACATGTTAAAATAACATCAAAAATTATTTCTTATTGGTGTTTGGCAACACTTGAGCATGTGGGACACCAAGGATCAAGATGACTTAGACATATAAACTTATAACATTTTTGACAATAATATTTTGTTTTTGAATCTTTCTTGCAAAGAAAACAACGTTTTCTAGTTCCTGGTGGAATTTCGGGATTATCTCTATTTAGTGTTCCTGCAACTTCCTGTTTTCTTTCTCTGACTAACGGTGGAACATTCATTTGAAAAGAAAGTCGCGTCAATTTTCATGGTTCCAGCCACATATAACAAACCAAAAAGAGCTTTTGTTTCGCATATGTCGGTGGGTTTAGCTGTTCTTTCCCTGGAATAATTTTGAGAGATCCTGGCTATATACAAATTTGTATTTTCAACAATAATTTGCAACATTTCGTCTGTGAAATAGAGAGACCAGCATTCAAGAACTGTCTTAGCATTTTTGCTATATTCTTTGACGCCAGGTAAATGAATAATGATATTTTCATTTCTTGTTCGAACGGCCTTATTGGGACAATGTTTTTTCCATCGAGTAGTTCCATCCTTACCAATAAATGATGGCACACTTGGCTTTTTGGGATAGAAACAGGAACATCTTCGTCATCGCAGTCTTGCTCTGATTCACTATCACCAGCTCTATTCTCTAAAATATCTTCTTCGGATGCCAGTTCTGCTTCATCATCGTCAGGTTCTTCTTCTGATTTCACTTCTTTCCATAAGCGACGAAGTTGTTCTTGCTCTGCCTCGTAACTCATTTTCTAGAACAAAAATTAAAAGAATATATTCCCTATCTAGTTATTGCAAAAGAGCAATTTGACACCATGAAAATATAGGTAATATACACAAATAAAAATAAATTTTACTAAAAAACAATAGAATTTACCAGTGGAATAAAGTCAACTCTGCGAAAAAACTGTATCTTAAACCGGAGCGTCGGGTCTTACAGACTTTTTGCGTAATATCTACTGTCACAAGGAGTGTACTCTCACCAATTCACACAATATAACTAACGCGCGAGACTAGAAGATACATGAATGCACAGCGCTGTAGGAAATTCTGCTGAAGTTTGCCGAACGATTTCCCAACGCCCAAGTCTCACAGACCCGGCGCCACGACTGGAAGGTTAATGAAGTAGATAGGATCCTAGATAATATCAATTTACTTGGTGAAAATATTAATTCTGCTTATAAAGACACCTTATTTAATGTATTGAGAAAGCAGCATATTTCCCTAATTACAAGTGCCTCTATAGTTTGATAGAAATATTATTAGAGCAAAACATCACCTATAAGTGTCAACCATGGGAACACGGATGTTAGAAAACATTCATAAAGGTGAAACAAATATGAATTCCTGCTTGGGATGGACGTGTAAACCAGACTCAGGAATATGGTCGTCAAGCAATTTAAATGATTATAGAAGTACTTTATGTTTACTGTATAAAATAATGAAATTTTAGGAAAACGTTTATTAGTGTAATATTTAGCGCACTAAAATAACATACAACTATTATTTTGTTGTTTTATTTCATGTAAAAGCTACATATTATGACAAAAAAATTATTGTTTGCTAAGTACATAATTTATTTCACAAAATATAAATTAAATGTCTACGTATAAAACAATATCGTCTTTATTGATCCAAGATCTTTCATCCCATCCCCACCACTTCACAAATAACTTAGCATTTCTTCTACCAGGTACGTAGTGGGGTTAGTAATGCGAACCTTTACAATCTTAAATAGTTCATTAAACTGGGTGTGTAATACTTTTAAATTTACTGATTCGTGCTAAGTCGTTCATATCGACTCTTATCGAATGTTTTATGTCAGTGTAATTCTCTAGCTTTGTATGTTTATCATTATTTGGCTTCATTACGGTAGTTCTATGCTTACGATTGATATAATCCTTCGTTACAGTAGTAATTATGTCAATCCATTTGTATTTACCTTGTAGGCTAAACATCTCATATAGACCACACTTAATGGTTCTAATAACACCTTCCGCAATTGCGGCCTTTTTTATGCTATAGGTGAAGTAATGATAACGCTGCATTAGGTTAGTAAAATACTCATAGTAGAGTTCTTTTCCTGCGCCTATCTGCAAATCTTTAGGTATCCTGCTTTGTTTAACGATTATTTGCATGGCCTTTGTAACTTTTTGACCTGTTTTCGTTTTTAATCCTTTAGTCCACAAGTATTTCGAGAAACAGTCGATTACTACTAATATATATTTATAGCCCTTATTTTACTTGGCATATGTGTTAAATTCAGCCTAATCTGCTTGCCAAGAGTCATCAATACCTCTATTGTTCGTCTTCGTTTAAATTTTTTTGGTACTGGTTTGTGCAAATCGTTGACGTGTTTTAATTTAGACATGGCACTAATTTATCTACAATTTCATTAATTTTACATACTTTTACTCCAACACTAGAAAAGCGTTAGAGTTTCTTTCAAAAGCTCCCTGAACCGCTTGTAGACAAAAATCAAGATATCCTTTACTTATAGCATCACCATCTTCTTCCGGGCCGTCAAACTGTGTCAAACGGTTTGCATTTAAATTAAACTTTGTTTATAAAAAGTATTGTTTAGTGATGATATCTTGAGGATATGTGAAATTAGCAACATTGTTAGTCTCTTATACTCGATATCAAATTGATTATCATTAATCAGTTTAAACTGAGGGGTTAATTTCTTGGAATTTATACTGGACATGTTAACGTCCAAATTTGACAAGGGCATTTTAGTTAAGACATGTTGAGATCAATTTATAATATTTAAAAACGACTGGTTGGTTTGCCAATGTATGTCAATCATTCCAATATTTTAATTCCTTAAAAGCTCCACCTTGTTTAGGTAATTGTGGGTAATGATGGTAGCAAGGGTTTGGTTATTTGTGTATATTTTTTGCTGCGGCTTCTTCGAATGTACCCACTGATATCGTAATCTCGCATTCAGCATTTGTAGCTTCTAAAATACTTTTTTTCTGTATGTTGAATTTACTAAAATCTGTTTACCCAACAGAAAGAGTTAAGCTCCTGCCACTAAATTTTGGCCAATGTAAGCAGTGGCCAGTTTTACACCAACAAAATTATAAAAACCGGGAAATTTCAAAACCAGAAAATGAAATCTCAAGACTAAATTACAAAGCATCATGTTTTTAGTATTGGCACTTTAACACACAGCAGAAGTTTCAAATTACTTATGACTTGTAAAAATACGACGTAAGAACATATTAAAGAAGGTACAAGAGACTGCAAATCATTACAGTAAAGCAAAGTTTGGAAATTACAGGTGGATTTGGGTATAAACAAAGACTCGACACATACTATTTTTTTCAAATTGTTTTTAATTATATAAAATAAAGTAACACAAACATAGTTTAAAAATATTTCAAGGACGATAGGGTTATATACTACGTTTAGAATAAGATACGGTTGCAAAACACACTACTTTATTCTAAAAAACAGAGAACATAAAACAATTAAACTGTATGATATTGAATAAAACAGAATTAGAGACCTGTTAGGTACGCCAAGTCACATAAGCAAGTAATTGCTTGAGTTCCGGGTTTTAAAAATGCGATCAATAACAAAGTTGCATTTAAATATTGCGGAAATTTTTAGGGAGGAGCTTAACTATTTCTGTTCGTTAAACGGAGTATAGATTTAAATTGGATTGATTCACTATAAGCAAATCGTGTGAACCGGGAGTCTCTTTATACGTGACGTCTTTAATAATCATATCGTTTCCTTGAATGGTAATGAGCGTATTAGTAATTGTCCATTTGTCTGTTTTGGTATCACAGTGACCGCCATAAGTACGATCAATAGCACCTTCAGCATCTCTTATAGTACGTTCAATGTATATACGAAATAGTTTATTGCACTGCTCGCGAAATTCTTTTGGCATGGGTTCATTACGCACAGTAGAAATCATCCGTGATACTAAGAGGTTCTTCTTCTTCCTCCTACTCAGTATTAATCTTTACATCCATAACTAAATCAGTGCTTTCCAACCTCACAACTGAATATACCCAACTTTCCAATATTTTACTAGAACTAAAAATATCTCGACCAAAATCTTTATACACGGTGACACACAATCGCAACGAATAAATATGGAAAAGAATTTGAAGTATTAAAAGGGTAACAAATATAAATTAGAATATTAGGAAACAATGTGAGAAATAATAAAATACTTATCTTTTTTGGGTTTTTCATGGTGTATTTTAAATTATACAATCTAAACGTTTCGATAACATTTACAGTTATCTTCGTCAGTAGTAGTATGTATTAAAATTGTTAAAGATGTTAAAAAAATTAAAAATTGTTTTAACATCTTTAACATTTTCACAATGTGAGAAATATTTAGCTTTAAAAAATTTAATGT
Source organism: Vesta saturnalis (assembly GCA_036346205.1). Lineage (NCBI taxonomy): Eukaryota > Metazoa > Arthropoda > Insecta > Coleoptera > Lampyridae > Vesta > Vesta saturnalis. Next base: position 3,280,717 of record JARFJB010000827.1, read on the forward strand.
TATGCACGTTAATCATATCTGTATAAATCTACCGATATTTCATCTTAGAATAAATAATAGAACTTACCGAAGCTATTCTTTTCTGAGTCTTCCAACTCCTCAAAGTCACTTTTTAGCTTGAGAAAAACTTCCCATAAAGCATTTATCGTTTCGTTCCTGTCTTTGTAGACAGGACTTGTTTTGTCCCAAATTGCGGGAGTTTCTTCTACTAAAGATATGAGAATATCCAAGTCTATGTCTGAATTTGTCATATTGAATGATACCTTTTAAATCAAAATACACTCATCAATCGGCAATATGTAAATAAGCGGAACCGGGCAATAGACGCGGAATGTGTGAAGGCATCCACTGAATAGTTTACTCCACTATCACTTGTGACGTTAAGACGGTAACGGTAGCCGTGGTTCATAGCGGGAAGGCACGGCGACATCACGGTGGACGGCGACCGTACATACGGTTACGGTGCATGTGAAAGCTCTCGAATGATCTTCGTCCTTTAACCTTGTATACAGTGCCGTTTGGACCTTTGAATAAAAAACCAATGGAGGGACCCTAATAAACACCTTTGAATTGCAACTGTGACGGAAGTGGCCATATTGAAGACCCGTCGATAACTCATTTTGGCTTGTTGCAAGAGGTTACGTTATGTTCATATTTTAGATTTATTTTGATTTTGAGCGATTTTGAAGTAGTGTTTTCAGTGTTTTTGAATATTTTATTGTTGAACAGTACAGTTTAGATCAGTGGTTCCCAACTTATTTGGCCTACCGCCCCCTTTTCAGAAAAAATATTATTCAGCGCCTCCTGAAAATTAATTTTTTAAATTTTAATAGCAATTAAACAGAAAGATATATGTATTAATGTTTCTACTTTTTCGTAAAATGCAGTAAAAAAGGTGTAAATTAGAAACATTGAATTATGAAAATGTAAACTTTCACCATTATCACTCATAATAAAATACTTATCTTTTTTGGGTTTTTTAAATGGTGTATTTTAAATTATACAATCTAAATGTTTCGATAAGACTTACAGTTAACTTCGTCAGTACTAATATTTGTTAAAAATTGTTAAAGATGTTGTAAACAATTTTGTCAAAGTTGAAAAATTAGATAAGTATTTTATTATGAGTGATAATGGTGAAAGTTAACATTTTCATATTTTTCAACTTGACAAAATTGTTTGTTTAACAATTTTTAACAAATATTACTACTGACGAAGATAACTGTAAGTGTTATCGAAACGTTTAGATTGTATAATTTAAAATACACCATTAAAAAAACCCAAAAAAGATAAGTATTTTATTAGAAACATTGAAGTTTGAAATTATGAAATTATTTATTGAACTCAGAATAGAAGGGTAACACAAAAAAACCTTCGAAATCATCTTAATGAGAAGGATGAACCTGGTGTGCTGGTACCAATTTAGTTATCCTCGGCTCTATTTTAGTCAGCAGTAATCTTCAATCACCGCGATTGACTATTTGCAATCGGTTCCTTTTTTTTTTGTTAACAAATTAGTTACCTCACTGAATCCACGTTCCACTAAATATGATGAAGGAAATGCAATTAACAACTTTTGAATTACAGCCCATATTCTAGGATAAGCCAGAATTGTTGGTAGCCGCTTTTGAATTTAAATTTCAATTCATTATTTGTTGTTACTTCCACCAGTTCTTCTTGTAACTGTGGAGATTCTTCTGTGTTTGCACTTGAAAAATGATCCAAAATCCAATCAGGTATGTTCATTTTCAAAATATCATCAAATCGTTAGCTAAAATCTGAAT
>JARFJB010000827.1:3287500-3362500 GCA_036346205.1 Vesta saturnalis
ATTTTAATATATTTTTTACTTTGTTTTTACACATTCATGCCAAAATGCTTTCAACCACCAATTTATTTTCAGTATTCTGATATTAACAACCGCTCTTATTAAACGTGTACTAAATAAAATTGTTTGTAACCAGTTCATAACGATTCGTTTAAAAAGGCTGTATATGAGAAATTACGGATCGCACAGTTTCGCAAAGAAAAATATTGATAGTAAAAGTGACCGAGAGAAATTATTGGAAATTAGTTTTAAGTTCTTATTATTTCCAAAATAGTTTTATTATAAACTACATAATCTTAGCTTCTTTTTTGCATTTTTCTCTATTTTGTTAAAAGAGGGGAGGGGCAGTAAATGTTCACTTGAAAAAATGTCACAACTTCTTTTTAACTCAACCGATTTATATAAACTGAGACTCATTTGAGAGAGACTTCTGTGCTTTTTATAAATTATTAACGTTGTCGATTTAGTTTTTTTTCTACTCGAAAGATGGCGTTTTGTGACAACGCCGTAAATTTTTGCAAAAAATTTTAAATGTAAGGGTATTTTCAACTCACGATAAAGAGTATGAAAAAACACAGAAATTGGTGAACACCGCTAGTCGATATCTTCTTTCGTTACGAAGATATAGATAAAAATAAACGTAAAAATACATTTTGCAAGTAACAGAATTAGAGAACAGGTTTAACTGTCATTAAGTATTAAAACTTATTAATTATTAAGCGTTTGAAACAATACGAACAAAATTTAGTATGTTGAATATCCCCTAGAAGGTGTATGTTTAATTTAGAGCGGATAATAACATTTGTTTTTCAAATTATTATGTCCCATTAGGAATTTCCTTTCTATATTGTCTGTGACCCTGAAATGGCCGAGGTTATAAAATAATGGTGTGCAACATTCCTAGTACTGAAGAAGTAAATACGCCCTAAGTGTTGAAATTGTCGCCCGTCCTGCTCAATACAGAGCTGCAATCTCTCAATCATAGACCAAACAGCGGCCTCTACTTCTGCCACTGGAATACGACAAAAATAAAAATCCAAACATGTCAGATTAGGTGACCTAGAAATTGAACCGTTTTTTCTACCCTTGCTATAAGTTTTTCTCTAATATAAATACCTGGCTGGCCACGGATATAAACTGCCCCTTGCCATACATCTGTCCGAAAACGTTCAGTCCAAAAATTGACGGACATTTGCCGAACAATGGAGAGGACACCCTTCCTGAAAAAACATATTTTGGCGTTTTTCTAATGGTACGTTTTCTAAAAGGACTGGCAATTCGTTGGTCAGAAAAGTATGGTAAATTTCACCGGTCAGTTTTTCATTAAATATAAATGGACCAATGATTATTCCTCCTAATATAGCGCAACAAACGTTTAAGCTCTATCTGCCTTGATGTTGCACCTCTTTCATCCAATGAGGATTGGTTTGGGACAAGTATATTTGATAATAGTCTAGGATTTTGGGCTACCATGATCAGCAACCAATGGCAGTAATCAAGCCTTAGTAGAATGGAGGCACTTGCGCCGCCATCTTGGATTTTGACGTCACAAGACCGGCCACGTGGAGATCACATTTTCCACCCTTATGGTTTCTTTTCGGGGGTCTTTTTCAACCCTTGTCATCCCTAATTAAGGCCTTTTTGTTTTACACGCTTACGTGAAGGACCGTATTTTTCAACCCTTTTCAACCGTAATTATTTTTACTCGCTCACGTATAGGACGCGTATTTTCAACCCTTATTTTTAATAAAACTTATGACGCCGATTAAAGTTGCCTACCACATATGGCTTTCAATTCTTCTTCAACCCTTTTGCCTGTATTAAGGCCTTTTTACAGCTAGGTCTTTTGTACATGCTAACGTGAGGGCCGTATTTAGAGGTTGAGCTTGGCTTAGGGCTGTATTTAGGACTAGGGGTTGAATTGGAGCTTGGCTTGGCTTAGGGCTGTATTTAGGGCTAGAGTTTGAACTGGGGGCTTGGGGTTGTGTTTAGAGCTAGGGTTGGGGTTTGGGGTTGTGTTTAGAGCTAGGGTTATTTTTATGGTAATTATCTTGTAGATCGTTTTTTATTGTCGGGCCAGCTCGGACATTCTGATTGGATTTGTATTTAGGTCTTTTCAATGATTTAATTTGACCCCAGGCTATAAAAAAATGTACATGTGAGTTTAAGCTGATGTGTATTGGTTTATGCCTATTATGCTAAGAAAAATGTTAAGGATATTTCTATAAATACTCATGTGTAGGCTGCGTGTTTATATACGAAATTACAACAGCTGCTTTTATACCTTGAGAAAAAATACTTCTACATTATACACACTTAAAAACGTGTAACTTGATCCTGTTTTAGTACTACCATTATTCATATTTCCATGAGCTACATAGATTCGTATGAAATGTTTATTGTCATTAATATCTAATAAGAGTTGTTTAACTTAAAACATATCTATCATGTTCTTTGCATTCGAATTTCTCGATGTCTGAGGTAACAAGCAGAAATTAATTTTTACCTGATACGGATAGTAATTCTGACATAGATGACTGGTTTTGATTTTACAATGTAATTTGTAATAGGATTTTTATATTATAAACGAATGTATAATTAGCTTTAAAATGTTATTACACTTTTTCTTTTAATTGCATGCTACGACCTTCTACCTATACACGAATTTATAACGACACAACCCGATTAAGACGACCTTCTACCTATATACCCGATTTTTACAACGACAACACACGATTAAGACGATCTACATTAGTTTCTAACACTATTGCTTGTTAGCGTATTTTTATTTACGGTCGTGCTCATATAAATTATTAACGCTTCATATTAATGAGTCCATCAAATATTGCAAGGTCAACCGTTAAAATTGTGTTACTAATCGTAAGGTAGTCCTTGTCACGTACAGGTGCTATATCAAAAATATTTTTATTGCGCACGTTTATATTACATTTACATTCAAAAAACAAGTATTAACTAATTAAGATATAATTTGTTAACAGGCTATAGCAAAGATGGCCAATAGGTTTTAATATTTTATTAGGGACTGTTTTGAACAGACGGCTAGAATATACCACTGTATTTTTTCGGTTTTAGTAAAAGCTGCATAACCAATATAAATTTGAGTTATTACATTTTCTTTAATTTCCATCGTGCTGATTTCTTTTACGGGGTAATTAAATACCTTATTTACAAAAAGTAAAATGTACGACTTCGTAAAACAAAAAATTCCATATACCATTCACGTACAAGTGATATTTCGAAAAATATTTAAAATATATTTTGGTTTAATTACCACCCATGCTATTTATTTCAGATTTAAGCTAATTTTTACACACAAGGTCTATCTGTCTTATCAGAAATACCACCATCAAGAAGGTCTTTTATCAGCGAGGGCTGTTTTGGGATGATAGACAAATACCTTGCGGCTGAATGGATAAATATCTAGAACAAATAAACAAGCAACGTTTGACTTCCAATGGCTTTTGTTTTGTGTTAAAGCTAATAAGATACCGCTGTAAAGAAATTGCCTTGTTTGAAATTTTAAGCTACCCTAAGGCAAATATTAAAGTTTGCTACAGAAACCATGCGTAAATCTACAGTGAGAAATTTACTCGAGACTGGTACACTGCGAGTAACCTTTAGGCATTGTGCGAATATTTTTCTGTAATAGAAGTTGACGTGCACGTCTTTCTCTCTCTCTCGCTTCTATCGCTTGTCTCTTCTCGTCACTCTCTCTCTCTCTGCCCTCTCCCTCTCTGCTCTCTCCATCTCTGCTCTCCCTCTCTCTCTCTCTCTCTCGCGTCTCTCGTCTCTCTCTCTGGCCTCTCTTCTCTCCTTCGCCCCCTCGTTTCTCGAACTTCTGTCGTTTCTCTCGCTTATCTCACTTTACACAATCACAAGCACGGACACAAGCTTAAACCCGCAAACGCAAAAACACTCAAACATACAAATACGCAAACACCAAAACACACATGCACACAAAACGAAAACACGCAAACACACGAAACAAAAAAACGAAAACGTGCAAACACACCAAACGAAAAAACCCAAAACATGCAAACACACAGACACGCAAAACAAAAACACGAAAACACACAAAACGAAAACACGCAAACACACAAAATGGAAACACGAAAAATGAAAACACGCAAACACGAAAACGAATCAAGGCCAGGAGCTGGAACTCGCCCTCAAGGAGTTGAGGTTTATAAATAAAGAATTCTTTCTGTTTATCTATTTTATTATTCATTCCTTATATCCAAATGGAATAGTATCAAAGTTTTATGTTCTACGTCGTTTAGAGTAACTTATTCTATATTGTTTACATTTAGGTCTACTTAACACATTGTAGCATCTGTCTTTAACTATTTTTCTATCATTATATACAAAATAGAGTCTACGAAACACTTTATTGCACGCACTAGCAATAGTGGTGGCCTCCTCAAACGGGTCGACTTTATTTCGAGTCGTGAAGGTGAACCAGAAGCTAATACAACCTTTAACGAGAATCTTAACATCCATAAGGCAATATTTCTCAATCTCTTCACTCATCTTAAAAACATAATTACTCTGGGCCGTGTGCCAGTCTAAGAGTTATTGCCGATCATCCACTGATATCTGATCTGCACAATAATATTCAAGCGGTGGCAAAGGACCGTCGTAATTCTGATTCTCGGATGTGTTGAGGAGATATGGGAAATAACATTTGGACTCGGGGAAATTGAAAGTTTTTGGAAATGCCGAGAGTGGTGACGGGATAAAATTAAGGGAGTCAATGAACCTAATATCGTCGCATTAAATAGAGATTAATTTTAAACCGTTGCAGATGACTTTAGGTTTCCATTGATTATTCTTAGCTAGCATGCATCTAAGCACAAAACATTCATCGCACCCCTTCATATTATGTGCGATGCATGTAACTTTAAATTTTCGCGCTCTCTCGGCAACATGTGACAGAAACGATTGAACAGGGTTTTCCCTGAAAATGTGCACTCTCTCGCTACACGTTAAGCATCGCTCATCCAAATCATCGATGTGTTGAATACAAGTGGAACAAATATTCGCGGCCACGAATAGGTTGGGCTCATGCAGAAATCTATCATTCGTCCCCTCACACACCTTCTCTTGCATGCACTCAAAATCGTAAAAGATAAACATAGATGGTTTACCGTTACCGCTGTCACGTCGAGCCTTGTTAACGGCCATAAAACAAAGATGACCGATAGGTTTTGACTCTGACACGTGGAGCAGTAGCTGTATCCGCATCTATGTTTACCCTTTACTTCATGGGTTTTAAGACGTTTTAAACATCTACGCAATTTTTCGCATAGTTTAGCGTCCTTGTGGTTTTTAAGACATTCACTACCATAATACCACAAAAATCTCTCTTGGAATTACTACAAGCAATTTTAGCATTTTCATTGGAACAAAGTGGCTTCTGATGACACGCAGGGCACTGGTATAGACATTTTACATGCCTTTTTTTGTTATTATAACGTTTTCTGCATTGTTCACAGTAATAACTACAGGTAAATGCTGAAGTTAGGCTGGTAATGACATTATAATGCTCGTCTTCTAGTATTAAATTTAAAACTACCCTACCCGGTTCCCTAGGACCTTCAAAATAAACCGAATCACCTATACGCGAATTATAAACTACAATAGTATATGAAGCTAAATGATTTTGAAATGCTTGAATATGTTCGTAAATACCACCCTGGCTAAGATCTACACCACTGTTCTGGCAAAGCAGCGTAGCTCGTTCTTGAAGTATAGGCCAGCCCATTTCCATACAGTCACGCATTGCATCGTTACTTCTAAATGCAATACCTATGACTAGAGCGCGAGCTAAACAATGGTTTTCATTAATTGTTGATGGTACAACAATAATACCCTTTGTTTTTGCTTTGCAAAAATCTTCAAATTTTAACCCTGTCAAGTTTTTGCGCCCATAGCCTACAGGTACCGACACTCTATCGACGTTTAAAACTAATAAGTCGCTCGCGAAAAAACTAGCGTAGCTCTGCATTACCTTTTCTAGCAGCGACATTATCACTTTCACCGACAACTGGTCCACTCTTCTAAATGAAATGCCCATTGGCTTGTCTGGGAGATTTGGATTTCTTAGCGTGATTCCAATACGATCTTAAGGAGCCACATCCTTCACTATGTATGAATACAGTTCCTCAAATGCACTCTGTAAAAAAGATATGTATTAGATAAATTTAGTAAATGGTTTATTTTACCTGTAACCACGTTAAGGAATTATCCTTGCACGTCTCGCCATTGAAGTTAAACCGTAGCGTTTTACACGTGGTACTGAATTTTTTAATAAATTTAGTGTTTGATTCCCCCACTATATTTATGAGGTTGAATCTCGTAGAGGATGGTCCGGCCTGTTGCTGAGAACCTGAACCCGATTGGTCTTGTATTTGTAATGTACTCGTTCAGTAAGTTAAACAATAGAAATTTAAAAAGACATACCGTTATCAAATGCCCTACTGCGGAAGCTTCCAACATCTCTTCATTGTCAAACACCTCCTCTAGATTTACTTGAGCAGGGCTATAAAAAATATTATTAAAATCTTAAAATAAAAACAAGCATATACTTACACTCCGCCAGCTCGTTGTGCAGCCTCCACAAAATCATTATAAACACCTATCGAATCCATAGTGTCATTTTCGCACAACATTTTATAAGTAACGATATTGTACGCGTTTTTCAACCCCTCGCCGGTTTACGCACCAGCACTGAATAATCTCAAAATTTGGTTAACAGTTAAAGACTCCATAACGATATGATGCTCTTCAAAACAGAACTAAATTAACTAAACCCTGGCGCACGCTTTTATAGTATTCCTCCAGATCTCGAGGCTAACTTCAAGGTAGTTTTCAAACCTATGACTAACTAACTTCAAGGCCAACTTGTTTCTCATAGTTAAGAATTTTCTCAAGGTAGAATAAGTAGCTGTTGTAAAAATAAATTTGTATATAGATAAAAACACGCAATCTATAAATGGGAATTAATAGAAATATTTGTAATAACATTTTTCTTAGTATAATAGACAAACCAATACACACAAAGTCACATGTACATTTTTATAGTCTGAGGTCAAATTAAGTTATACGCAAGGCTAACTTCAAGGTTAACTTCAAAACAGGACTTACAGCTAGCTTCAAGGTACTCTTCAAAACCAATGACTAACTTCAAGGCTAACTTCAAGGCCAACTTGTTTCTCAAGGTTAACAATTTTCTCAAGGTAAAATAAGTATGCGGTTGTAAAATAAATTTCGTATATAAAACACGCAGTCTACAGATGAGTATTAATAGAAATATCTTTAATAACATTTTTCTTAGCATAATAGGCATAAACCAATACACGTCAACTCACATGTACATTTTTATAGCCTGAGGTCAAATTAAGTTATGCGCAAGACTAACTTCAAGGTTAACTTAAAAACAGGACTTACAGCTAACTTCAAGGTCGTCTTCAAAACCAATGACTAACTAACTTCAAGGCCAACTTCTTTCTCAAGGTAAAATAAGTATGCTGTTGTAATTTCGTATATAAACACGCAACCTACACATGAGTATTAATAGAAATATCCTTAATAACATTTTTCTTAGCATAATAGGCATAAACCAATACACATCAGCTTAAACTCACATGTACATTTTTTTTTATAGCCTGGGGTCAAATTTGTAATTCTGCAGGCTGTCTCACTTAGAATACATGTATATCTAAATATACAACGTGCATGAACGTAATAGGAATTTTTTGAAAAATATGTATATTGAAATATACAATGTACGATAGAGGGCTAAGTCAAAAATTTCAAGGCCCTAGCTTTATAAACAAAAATTTCGACCATATTTGGCCAAATTTGGCCGCAACAGTTAAAGCAAACAACACATATTCGCGTATTGTCATCAAGAATCCGCATATATGCTGAAGCTCACAGGTAGTTGTTGAAAATTCAATTGCAAGATTTGAAACGGACAGACAAAGTGAGTTCAATAAAAGCGTTAAAAATAGATTTTATTCTCCGTTCTAAATTAAAGATACGCCCCCAGAGAAATGTAATATATTAAATTTTATTCCTATTGTTTTAATGGTTTAATAATTAATAAATTTTAATAATTAATCGCAGTTAAACGTGTTCTCTAATTCTGTTACTTGTAAAATAAATTTTTAGGTTTATTTTTATTCACATCTTTGTAATGGAAGAAGATGTCGACTTACGGATTTCACCAATTTCTATATTTTTTACACTCTTTTTGGCGAGTTAAAAATAAATTCTTACATTTAAAATTTTTGAAAAAATTACAAAAATTTTCGGCTTTGTCACAGAATGCCATCTACCGACTAGAAAACAAAACTCAACCGACACCCAAGAAGCGTCTCTCAAACGAGACTTAGTTTATTAAAATCGGCTGAGTTAAAAAGAAGTTGACATTTTCTTCAAGTGACCGTTTACCTCTCCACCTCCCTCATTTAACAAAATAAAGAAAAGAGCTAAAAAAAGATAATGTTTCTAAGCTTATGTAGTTTACAATGAAACTATTTTGGACATATCATGATAATGCCAATTTAAAAGCGAAATAATTAGGAGTTAGTATACGCCCCCTATCGGCCATCACAGAAACTTTAAACTAATTTCCAGCAGTTTCTCTCGGTCACTTTTACTATCAATATTTTTTCCCGAAACTGTGCGATGCGTAGTTTCTCATATACAGCCGGCCTCTTTTATCAATGGACCACCCTGTACAAATTAGAATATAAATGGCACAAATTAATACTTAACTTTAGTCGTCTATTTGATCGTCTATTATTATTACTATACCTTCAGAACTAAAGGGGTTATAAATGCGAAATAAAAAATTGTAACGCTGGATAACGGTTGTTGATCCAAATTAGGGCGTAATCAACGGGGAAAGTTACCAAAAATGAGTTTACATCTATAGACTTTCCAATTGTAAAGTATTACTCGGGTAAAATTGATACGATGGCGTTTTCCTTTTTACCATACATTAGGAGGATGCTGCAATAGTTCCTAATTATATCTAACTGCGCAGGGTGCAGTTACTTAATTTGTCAATTCATAGAAAGGTACTATGTACATTTAAAATCATTCCTATTCTGAATACGGTCCAGTGAAGTGCAACTTTATATGGTGTTTGCGAATAATAATATAACTACCCTATAATGTTCTACTGCCAGCGTCATTCGTACAATACTAAGTGGAGAACAGTTGGAGTTAGAGCGGGTACAGATTCCTTGACTCGCTACCTAGGGACCTGAAATTCCCGCATCTGGAGGCACTACCGTCGCCGTTGCTAACCAGTAACAGACAAAACCCGTACGGGATTTCATTGCTGTTGGGCCTGCCATGAAACTCCCAAAGCAGCAAAGACGTCAACTCAAAAGTGGGAGGAAGAAGAAAAAAGATCCGTGCATAAAAGGGACCCCGGCTACAGTAAACAAAGTAGCCTCATCGCAGACGAGTGTACGTTGACTGATGAATAGTTCCGGCTCCGGAAGAAGAAACCCAAGAAGATATCGATAGACTGACCGATCATGGCCACGTCAACCGTCAATACTTTTGAGTCTCCTTGTTGATACCACGGACTGCTCAGAAGCTTCGACGGAAGCAGAACTGTTCACCTTCTCCCATGAACTGGACCAACGAGGGATCACTTTCCCTCGTGCTTTCAACGAGAGTTCCTTAATACACAGCGTTAATACAGTGCGGCGTTACACTGTGTGCAGTACATCACCACTCCAGTGAATGTATTACCCATGCCAATCAGGTTAAGTGCATTATTATCCACATGGGTAATTTAAGGAGATGCTCCACGTTCCCACGTCAACTTGCAGCGGAAGAAAACCGCAGCACCAAAAGAGGACACTGCCGCCACTAGCACCTTCTTCAACCGAACCGGCATAAGTTCTGCCAAAGCGACAGAAAGCTGCAGTGAGACAGCGGAAGTGTTAAAGATGGTTCGGATCGCATTCGACAAAACGACCGCTCCGCCCAGTTTAAATTATCTGACTGACAACACGTCAGATACACTCCACACTACAAACCTACAACAACATCTACACTAGGAATCTTTTTGGATACCCATTAACATCATACGTTGGCAAGTGGCATACTACCAACCACACCACACCACTTATTAAAAGAAAGAGGAAAAATTCTTGAACAGCACTCTATATTATATACACTACAAATACTTTGTTTAATTTGTAAATTCTAAATAATTTTATGAACTAATTTTGTAAAAAGTTGAATACACTACGTTTTACAGTAAATAAGAATTTAAAGTTCGTAGTGTATGTGTTACACGTCCAAAACGCACTGGGCGTCGTACAGACTTACCGAAGTAAGATGGTTGCCAAACCAACTATAGTGGAAATGGGCGGGGTCGATATAAGGAGTAAAATGATTGAAAGGTAGTTTTAAACATTTTACATTTACCATAAATCTGCAACTCAAAGTAAAGCACACTTGAAAAGGAATTGGCCCAAAAATTTGAATTAAATAATCAATACCCAGTTTAGAAAAGAATAACGAAAAGTCGGTTTAATAATTTTTATATCACTTAAACATTCGTTTGCATTTGAAAAATTTAAAATAGAACGGTCAGTGCTTTCATGGTAACCTCTATGTATTTTATGAATATTTTTTCTTTAAAAATCGTATTTAAACATTCATCAATAGGTTTAAATTTTAATACCTCAAATCTGTAATTCACACTTAGTACAAATATTCTGTTATCAGTGTTCGGTATTCTAATAACTGTCAAACAATTCAAAATAGTTAAAATAAAATTTTGTAATCGATTTGGTTCATAAAGCAATTTCAAATCATACAAAATCAACTCAAAAATATTCAAAGATTAATTTCAATTATTAAAAGATGTAACCCGTTAGTTAAATTTACACAGGTTAATGCTAAAATTTTATCTCAGCTGACACAAATAAACAAAAAATTAAATTAAATAATTGGTATATATTGACCAATTTGCAATTGTAAATATGTACAAATACCTGCTTTCAAAAGCACCACAAAAACCAATTATTATAGATTAAATATTCCCCCAAAATCTTACATCGAAATCGATAAAGTTCGATTATTCTTTTTCTTATGATGAGAAATTATTATTAACTTAATAAGCAAAAATGATCTTTAAAAGATAATCGTACTTGCATCTGTTAAAGAAAACCTAAAACTAGTTCTTACAATTTATGTTAATTAATCCACTATCCGTGATATAGCGAAGTCAATATAGTCTGATTTCAGTAATCCTTTCTAAATTTGCAAACACACTTGGCACAAAACACAGAAGATGAATAATTCAGCCGCTAAACTGACTAACCAACCCAACCGTCTGTCGTTCACACGCGTGTTTCATATGGGTTCTTTCCTTTAATTTAAGGTTTGCCCTTGAACGTAAACATTTTACATAATTAAGAATGCTTACTTCTACTTGTATAATGGAATTCTTATTTACTTTGTACAATTGATTTGATATTATTATCGATTGTACACATACGACAATTAATGTCACCAACGTTCACTAATAAATTAACAAAGTTTTAATTCGGTTACTTAAAGGGTTACTTCAGACTTTCTTTTGCTTTCTCATATACGAACGTATAAAGAGAAAGCTATGTAATCGGTTTTAATTTTCAAACATCTTTTTTTTTACATATCTCAAGGTTTTTTGGCCTAAACAAAACGAAAAACATATTTTTAGAAAAAACAATTTCGTGTCTGATTGTGTGTCTGTGTGTAAGTGTGCACAATATCTTTGAATCAGTAAAGTTGTCGATAAAAAATCCATTTTTAGAAAAAAAATTGTAGAGTCTGTCTGTGTATGTGTGTGTGCGCATGTGTTTGATACCAAAATTCTTTGCCATAAAATCTATGTCAAGTTCGTTAATGGGCAAAATCTAACCAGTGGCGGAGTATTTTATGGGGATCAGAATACTAAAAAAATTGCATTGCTTCAAATTTTAAAAAGTTACATAATTAAAATAACAAACTAATACTTTTTTATATAATATCAAAATAAAGAAATATGTAATAACCAGTGGCGCACCGTTTTTAGGGTGCAAAATTGTGCATTTTTTAATTTATCAAGCGATTTTTCTGTCGAGCATTGGGGGTTTTTAAGATCCCTAAGAATAAATCATTTGTCAAAATTAAAACATTCAAAATGGCGGATCAAAAATCGGGGATCATCGTGTTTATTTAATTTATCAACAGATTTTTTCAAGTCGGGTATTGGGGGTCTCTAAGATCGCTAAGTGTAAATCATTTGTCAAAATGAAAAATTCAAAATGGCGGATAAGAAATGGGGGATTATCGTGTTTGTTTAATTTATCAACGGATTTTTTTGAAAGTCGGGTATTGGGGTTTTTTAAGATTGTTAAGTGTAAATCATTTGTCAAAATTAAAGAATTCAAAATGGTGGATCAAGAATGGGGGATTATCGTAGTTAAATTCCGATATGATATACATGAATTCAGGTATTGTGGGCTAATGATCAATTTTGCAACTTTGTTAATTTGTAAAACATTATCTAAATAAAGAAATTTTAAAAACTGGGGTTTTTAAGATTGCTAAGAATAAATCATTTGTCAAAATAAAAAAATTCGAAATGGCGTACCAAAAATGGGGAATTATCCTGTTTAAAAACCGATATGACCCAAATCCAGGTATTGTGGGCTTTGAAGTTATTTATTTACATATATAAGAAAGTATTATGGTAGATAATTTTACAGCGGTTTTTATTATCCCGCTTAAAAATATTTGCCGTGTTATTTTTAAACCTACTTTCGCACTTTTCCTTGAAAGAAAATCACTATTATCTACTTATAATTCACAATTACACGTTTTTCTTTTATGAATGTTTATATATGATTTTATCCCCGTTATATGGGTTATTGCAGTAGCTTATCTACGTGCTGCTGAACTGAACTTCACAAATAAAATCCAACACTGACCATTCTAAGGTTCTTTCAGAAACGTCGCGCGTGCGACCTCCCTTGCTTAAGCTCTCATCGAACTCTCTATCCTTTCAATTGGGCTTTCGCTTATATACCCTCTATCAAACATTCTAGCGCTAAAACTACCATCCACCTATCACAATTGTATATTTAGTGCGTTTCTTTGCCGAGTGGAATTCTGAAAAGGGACCACGGCTACGCAAAGTAAGAAGAGCTTAGCCATCTAGAATTTACTTACAAACCTACTCACAACTCTCCGAAGAAAACAGTATTACACTCACTTTGTACATTATCCAAACCAAAAATCAACTTTCTATGAAAATTTTGCATGTGGGCGAATCCCTTTCCGCATAATTCAACAACCTCCATCACATTCTAACATCTTCATTTTTAAACATGCATTAAATTTTCCATTATTGCACAGTATTACAAAATTTCTACAAATAAAGATATGCATACATATTCCTTACTGCACGTTAATACAATATTAATATATCATAATCTCATTCACTCATACGTCTACAATCATTTCTTTAATCCGAATTCTTTAGTACATAGTATCAATTTCTTACCAGTGCCGTCCTAGAAAAATTTTCGCAAAACATTTTCAACCAAATTTTATGCTTTCAACACGAAAATCTTTCTACAATATTCAAATATTCTTTAATATAATGCTTCATTAAATTCCAGTGACATATCATTTACAGCAATTTACAGAAAAAAAAATTGTTTTCGTGCAAACTCACTTCATTTACATTCAGAATACGTCCCATGAGTTATCAAAATACTGCATGTTCACACGATGTGGCAAAATAACCTTACATATGGCATTTATACTACGATCGTAACATTGGGACTTTGAATTTTAGTTAAATACATTAGAGCTTTAAGCAAATATGTTTTGGTATCCACACTTGGATTTAAAGTCCATTTTTGTTCATTCAGTTTGAAGGATTTGAATATGTTGGTATTTAGCAGGCATCATAGCCGCCTTTCTGATAGTTTCTACTTATATTTATGGACAATATACATGGCGCGGTGTAATTGACTATTAAAAATTTAACACATGATTCAGAGGGTTAAAAATTATGTTTATTTCTTACTTTTTAATTTGTTTATTCCTCTAAAGTAAACTAGGAGAAATAGAATAAGAATTCAGTGGAATGACATTCTTTGAAAGAATTTTTAATGTTTTACTTTTTAATGAAATCTACATATAATGATCCAAGTGATCTGAATAATGAAACACAAAGTGATACCATATTATAGATTACGTGCGCGTGAGTGTGTGCGTATGTGTGCGCGTGTGTGTATGTGCGCGCATGCGTACGTGGGTGAGTATGTGTGTGATTATCTATCTCCTCTTAACCAATGTTTATCAAAATCTACAATTATTTCAGATAAAAATTACAATAAGTAAGGTTATTACTTAACGAATTTTTCTGTCCTGTAATCTGGCAAAAACCCCAATGAAATTGGTGTACAAATACAAATTCGGCACAAATACTGACCAACACTTATAAACGACAGAACTTGTTGGTTATCAAGTAAATCACTTTTGCTTTGTCGTATTACCAACGAAAGTCGTGCTACACACCTTCCAACCAAACTTTTCTGATGCCCTAAACTTTAAAAGGTTCATTTTTGAGAAAAAGTTTGTTAGCTCCATATATGTTGATTTATATATTAAAATTATATCATATTATATATATATATATATATATATATATATATATATATATATAATAAAATTAATTTATGTTCACGGGTGGTTTATTATCCATACATTAACAAGATAAATTCATGTCAACTTTCTGTAACATTGCGTTATAATAGTAAAAATTGTTGAATACCAACAACTTCTTATGCATCGATTATTGTCTTTAACACGCTTAATAATGCCGGTATGCTTTTATTTTAGAAGGATACGAAGTCATATCGTATTCGTAAAGAAATGTATGAAAAGAAAAATGTTAACAAGAAGCAACTCCAAATGTTGACAAACATTACCTATATGAAAAATGGCATCTTCTTTGTTTTCGTGTCTAGTTTTGTTAATGAACAATTTATCAATTTTTTACCAAAATGAATGAAGTATCAATCTGCCTTCCTCGCCATAAATGTGGTTAAATAATTTGCCACCCATTTGTTACACTGACGAATACATCAGAAAGGGTTTTATACATGTATTTCCAACAGTTACAATTCTCAGTAAACTAAATATTTCAACGTAAAATATTTGGCTCTAATAACAACAAAATAAATACAAATAAAAAAGTTAGAACTCCAAAATATATAGACAAGAACTTTTCTTCGTGCGGACTGTCGCTTGGTCTATCTGCAGTAGGAAACACTGGTTGCTCCTACTTGGTCAACTTATTAAAGTTTCAGATTGTAACTAAATACTCCTCTGATACCAAGACTTTAGAACGTGCACGAATGTGGTAAAAATAAATTAATTTCTCTCTAGGAATTATTTTTAAAGGACCTTTTATATTGTGTATTATCGTTTCTATAAAAAATTCTTTACTTTGAACCTACGTTTACTGTGTATAATTTTTTGGAGACGATTTATTAACGCACTTAATTACGTTAATTGTGCAAGCGAAATTACGTAAGTAAGGAAGGGACTCTCGGACTTAACTAGCAACATCTGATTATTAATCTGTACAGGGTGATCGCGAGATTCTAATTAAACCAATTCGAGATTGCTATTTAGATAAACAGTGTTTCTATTGGGACTTCATCACCAAGTAATGTTTGGAGTTCTTATGAATAAAAATAATAGCGGGATCTAGCCCGGTTGTCGCTCACCAGCAAATGTTATTTGTTTACAGCGGCATGAACATTTTTGTGTACCCCGCCGGCGTGTTCGGTGGGAGCTAAATGCAACGTTAGGCTAGTACACTACTATCTACCTTTGTCCCACGTATTATTAAGTGTGTGTAACGCTTCGAACTTACGTGCATTCTCTCTTAAACGGCTTCATGTGTGGAGCGGAAGGTAGGCGTCTTTAAGTTTCGAAATCTCAAGTCACCCTTGTAGAGCTGGTTAGGAATAGTCACCCACAATTGTGTCATGAATCATCAGGATAAAAATCGTAATACCAAACATCCTTTAAAACCAATCATGCCGGTCTTTAAGTAAATAACCACATACAACAATAAGGAAAATTACGGTACATATGAAATACAACAACAGTAAAATTGCACAGGTGATACTAACACAATTGTTTAGTGAGTACTAAAGCACAAAATACATAGGTGCAGTTACATTAAATTACATATAAAGATAAATTAGTTCACAGGCAAACAATTTTACTTAACAAGCTGACAAAAAAAACTCACTAAACAAAGCCTTACGAAGGTAAGTTGTACGTGTAAGTTTATACATCGTGACCGATATATAAGTTTGAGTGTGTTAGAAAAATACAGCGCCCCTTTCTCAGGTTACACATTCATCTATACAATAAAAATCATAAAAATAAAATTCGAGGCGTTTAATGGTCATCTGGACCCGGGACTATGTACCCACTCGGCGATTGCGCATTACAATTAATAACTAGAGCGGTATCCTGTACCCGTCGCCCACGCCTCACCTATACACAAATATAGATATAAACAACAACCAACAATGCTAATTCACACAAACACAAGAGTGAGGGAGCCCTGTAATATCTTTTATTTTAGAAAATTTCAGTGTAATGAGCCGGTGTGCGAATAAAATACCTTTGCAAGGCAATGCTCGATTTTTAATAGGTTACATAGGCTTGTAAAATGATTTGCTGCGAGCTTTCATTTATATAAAAATACCTACTTACACTTGAATATATTCCCTTTAGTTAAACACTTTACCACCAACGCGACAAGTTAAGATACGCGGTTTAAAGCTCGGCGCCGCGACGATTAGTTACAGATTAAATTTTGTGAAAATTTACATTAAAACATACACAAAAAGAAAAGAACGAATTAGCGTTTTAGTTTTGCTAAAAGGTACACGACCAAAAATATTTATGGACCGAACGGTTTACAACGGGCGTTTCTAATTAAAACAAATTAAAGCGTCCGTATCAATCAAAATTTCAACAGCAACTGCTTTCCCCTTCGATTTCAAAATGTACCTCTACTCCCGAAAATCAACCTCCGTCTTTCAAAAGTAATAAAAAAACATTAATTTACGTTGGAACAGTTTCATATTAATTGTTGAACGACATCTTAATTTTACAAATTTGCATTCATCCGTAACAAACGCAACATTTAGGTGTCAAGTTTTAACGTAGCCACAAAGATATCTTTTGGTCGGGGTCTGTACCGACACAATTTATTATTACATTTGTGAAGTTGTTACCACAAGAATGTGCATACAGCGACTTTCAAAGATTCGTTACTCTACCTCAATAAGTGCAGTTCGGGCGAACATCTGTTTCTATCCTAACATGTGTTTTCTTTCAACCCTTACTCACATATCAATTACGTAAAATACAGAAAATAAAATATCCAGGAAACTAAATTAATGAACTTTTCTATAGCGGTAACAATTGTGATAAAAAAAATATTTGTTGCAATAACAAAATTTTCGCGGTCCGCTACCCATAAACTATAAGCATTTAGGGATCGACAGATTATGTTTACCTTGTGTTCATGTGAATAATTTTATTTGTTACTCATTTGTAAAAGTCAATTTATCAACCCAACTGATTGCAGTTGAAAATCAATCTTAAGAAGTTAGCTGCTAGTTAACAAATTTACAGGTTAAAGATGAAGTTAGAAACGACGCTACCTTGTAGGTACTGATCAGAAACTTGCCTAATCCACCTACACCCAAACTGCTGACACAACGATCAGAAATAAGCAACAATTTTGTTGAATTACTTTATTAAACTTTCAATTAACATTTAGCAATAATTATAAATTAGTAGTATTTGAAAAATTGGATGTATTACTATCATAAATATTAGGTCATGGTTTCCATAAATCCTAAATTTTTCGAATCCATCAAGCCTTAGTCCCGCACAATCTAAAGGTTCTATTGAAGCAAGGGGCATGGTATTCGGACATTCACTGATAGCATTGCCGTTGGAACGTTTGGATCCGTACCAGGAGTGTGAATAAAATACATCTATGAAATGGAACGACTTTTATTTTATATATTGATGTTACGAATACAACTGACGGAATATATATATATATATATATATATATATATATATATATATATATATATATATATATTATATATATTTAATAATTAAATTAATGTCGCATACACTGTTGTGTTTATTTTCATATTAACTTCTACATCAACATATCCAATGCAACAAAATATGTAACATGCAAGTGTATGTGCTTTTCTAACACTCCTCCTTAGTTGATGTCTACATACGACTTCAAAAAATATTTAATTTTTTTCTTAACTTCGCAAGTCTAGGACCTGGTACACTCTTGGTTAAGATATCGGCTTCCATGTCTTCAGTGGGTTTATAAACAACACATGATGTCTCACAAAATGTAATTTTGTGTCTATGTGCTTTATTCTGGTCCTCACTATTGGGTTCTTGCATAACTGTTGAGCAGCCAGGTTATCATTATATATAAGAATTTTTTCTTGTTGAATACCAAAATTTTGTAATAATGATTTTAAATGTAAGGCTTTTTGTGGCTTCTGTTGTCTCAACATATTCAGCTTTAGCAGTTGAAAGGGCTATAGATTTCTGTTTTCTAGCTTTCTAACTAATACATCGTTCAGCAAACTTGAAAACTCATCCAGTAAAGGACAGCCTGTATATACAACATGATAGCCAATCTGCATCAGTGAGTCTATACAAGTTTTTCTGGCCTTTTAAAATTGATGCCTATGAACTCTGTGCCTTGTAGGTATCTTAGAACACGATTCGCACATTTAAAATGTTCAGCGTTAAAACATGTATTGAATTGGCTTAAACTTACTGCATACATGATGTGTGATGTGCTAACTTGTTTACAGTTCTCCATGTTAATGTTTATTTCTTTTAACTTTTTCTGATCTGAATAAGCTACTAGCATATCATCAACATAAAGTGCTAGTAAAATAGTTGTACTTTCTCTTTTAAAAACATATGCACATGGATCAGCAAGTAATGATGTGAATCCCAATTCCTTTAAACTTTCATCTAATTTTATATTCCATTGCCTTCCAGATTGTTTTAATCCATACAATGCTTGCTGCAACAGACATACTTGCTTACCTTTTATATTTCACATATTGTCTAAAATTGTTTCGGTTTTGGATATATCTTTGAAGTTTTGTTTCCTTCATTTAATATTTCTTTTAGGTATTTTTCTAAATATTCAGGTTTCTTCATTTGAATTTTTTCATCTAATTCTCCATTTAGATATGCTGTTGTTACATCGAACTGGTGCAATTTTGTTCTACTGCTGTGGCCATGAGTAGTCTAATTGAACTCAATTGTACTACAGGGGAAAACTTTTCATGGTAGTCAAATCTCGGCCTTTGACTGAAACCTGTTGCTACTAATCTTGCTTTCTTAGTTTCGGAATTATTTTGTCCCAACTTGGTTTTTAGAAGTAATTTAAAATCTACAGTATTCCTTCTGGTCTCTTTCTGAATCCACCATGTTTCATTTTTACATGTGCTTTTATTTCAGTCATTATTCAAATTTAATGACATTTCTTCTTTTTCTATGAATGCACTCATGTCATAATCTTCCAACCATGTGGAATGTTTTTTAGTTCGATACGGCCCTGAACTGGTTGAACATTCTGGTCTGATGTTTTGGTGATTAACTGAATCAGCTGAGGTGACGTCTCTTCTCTCACCTTCTTCAATGACACTTTGAGCATTTGAACTATTTTCATCTTCTGACACATAAAAATCACTTGCGATTTGATTGTTATTTTCTCTAACATTTTGTTCAATTTTTGAATTTCTTGGGTTGATTTCTATCTGAATTAATTTTTCTGTATTGACTGGACATGTATTTTTCCTTTCCTTATAATACATAGTCTTCAGGATTTTCACGTCTTTGCTAATGACTACATCCTTTTTCTCTGGTATGCATATTCGGTAAGCTTTTGAATATTTTGGAGCACTACTTCTTCAGCTTCCTCTCTGAATTTTTTCTAATTTTTCGTAATACGAATGTTTTTGATGCTACTTCGTGAAGGTGTCTCACAGATGGTGTATGACCTACCCATTTCTTGAATGGTGTCTCACCAGATAGAGCTTTTGCTCGGGTTCAGTTTATACGGTAATTAGCAGTAGCAATAGCTTCGGCCCGGAAATTTTCAGGCAAATTCGCTTCTACCATCAAACATCTAGCTTTTTCTACCAGTGATCTATTTTTTCTTTCAGCCATCCCGTTTTGTTGCGGGTTGTGGGGCGCAATTAACCTCATACGGATTCCAAGTTTCTTCAGATATTCGTTAAATGTTTTGTTACAGTATTCTGTGCCATTATCACACTCGCTTCGGCTTCTTCTACAATTTTAATTTTCAATTCAGCAGGACTTGGAAACTTATTTCTAGTTTCTATTTCCACTAGGAAATTTTGAAAACTAGATGGAAAACTATACAGCATAATTTCCACATTCATGTCTTTTAATTTATCTACAATTTCAAGGAAATGATTTAAGTGATCTTTTACACCTTCTGCGCCCCTTTGCTTCTTCAAAATCAGTTGCTTCAGCAATGTTTCTTTTCTGGCGAGTCCATGACTCTGATAAATACTTTTTAAAGTCTCCCAGGCATCTTTTGAGGTTGAACAATTCTTGACCTGCTTCAATTAGTAGATTAGTAGATCTTCTTGTTCATATTCTGCTTTTTCATCTTCCTTTTCGGAAATTAATTTTTCTCCATTAACATACTCCCATAATTTATTTTTATCAACACAGCTTTTGCTTGTAAACACTAGGTATCATAATTATCTGTATTTAATGGTTCAATGCGGAATGCTGATGTCCACATTTTTCATTATTACATATATTTTTTTATTTTAGATTAAATTCTTTCTCCTGAGGACAGGTTTCTCCAAAAGGTTGTATCTGTACCAGGACAGTGAACTGTTACAACGAATAAAATAAATATCTATGAAATAGAACGACTCTTATTTTATATATTGTTGTTACGAATACAACTGACAGAATATGTATTTTTTAATAATTAAATTAATGTCACACACACTGTTGTTTTTATTTTCATATAAACTTCTACAACATCAACATATCCAATGCAACAAAATATGTAGCAAGCAAGTGTATGTGCTTTTCTAACAATTGCAAACAGCAAACATTTTTTTGGAGTCGTCCACATAACTGGTGGCAATAGCCGCCGACTTCCATCGTCTGCTCGTTTCAATGCCAAAATATCGCCACCCGCATCGACAGCCATGGAGGCTCCGGTCGATGAAGAGAGTGGCTAGTATACAATTCCGGGTCCATTAATCCTAAATACTTAGCAATTTTCTTTGGTATTCCACTAATCGTATGTTGGCCAACATTAAGAGAAATGCATTTTCCCCTTCGATATGTTAAAAAAACTCAAACTATCTGTAGTAGGGGACGTGCATACTTTCTATATAAGGCACAAGGCTGAAGGCAACACCCATCAAAATTTCTCGTTGTGAAATTTTTTGTTTACAACAATGTATTTGCCAGTGTCTTCCACGTCGTTGATGTTCAAAGAAAGTAATTCATCGCATCCACAACAGCCATTCCAAAAATTGTAATAATTTTAGCAAACAACCAATCGTCGTTGGGAGCTTCTAACAGGAACTTTTCAACTTCTTTCTTCGTTAATACCTTCGCCTTTTTAACGCTGTAACTCTCACTTTTCCGTTTTAGGAATAAAAATATATTGCGATATCTATAAATAACAATTAAAAATTGCTGTTTTTGCTGTAAATCGCTTAAAAACCTTAATTTCTAAACAGCTCTTGAACATGCCCCATTTGGACCACAGCGAATTTGAACTAAACCTTGCTTACAGCTGATTTAAATAAACCAGCAGGACGTCTTGTGTCACTCCAACAACCTCGCTTTTTTCTGCCAGTTTGTGAAATCCGCGTATTATCGCTCGTATCTTGCAGACGATTTCTGTCGTAATAAATTTGTTACCATCCTGGTCGCTTTGTTTCTTATAGCTTCTAGTACGTTTATTTTCCCTAATTTGAATGGTGTGACATTAATGTATTAGCAGAATAATAAACAGTAAAATAAACGCCGTTGTAAGAGTAATGATTTTTGAAAATATAATAATTGTTATGAAAGAAAGGGAAAATTTTATTTCATTATGAGTTTTCCGTTTATTTACAAATGAAAAACAAATAAAATATCATACATGACACTCCAGGTAATGGTTTTTTATTGGTTCAAGGATGTGACAGGGTCGCCTAACGGCTCACCCGTCATCCTCATCTTATAGCCACCACTGTTTTACCTGGCTTGTAATATATAACAAAGTCTTACCGTATTAATACCAATGGGTTAAGATGTAACGCATGCGGAAAAACGGGCTACGCATCAAAAATGTGTACATATCCTAAGGAAACGAAAAACCTCAAATAGTACATTATCAACTACAGAGACAAACTATGTAACATCAAAAACAGAATAATTGCATGGTGTCATCGTGTTATAGATATTTGAAAAACATAGTGAGAAAAATGGGTAAGGACGTAAAACATTACCAATATCTACATTGAAGGTAAATATCAACCGTTTCAATTAGATTCAGGTGCAACCCTGATACCAGAAGTATACTACGCAAATTAAATATAAAATTAAATTGAAGTTAAACGTTACATTTTCTCTGAAACTACATGAAAACGCTAAACCTACCTTCAAAAAACATTGAGATGTTCTACGAGAAAAAGTATAAACAGTTCGATAGGCTAGTTATAACTACAAAGGTCGATCTGAGTGGCTGAGGATCAACAATAGACGTTACACCGAAGTGGTATGGAACCACAAGGTAATATGTTGACTACAATATAGTCATCAAAGGACATTTAAATTAGCTCATTATTGATCTTTAGGAATAGTCAGTTAATATTCAAGATTCACACCAGATGCACCAACATTAATCTATCCGCTTAGGAAATTATTGAGAAAACATTTAATTTTTTGGTCATCAATGTGCGAAGCTAAAAAAGGATATCAAGTGACAGTACTGGTTCTATTCAAACTAAGCTTATCAATAGCGATGCTAGTCAGATAAGCATTCCTGGAGTATTATCATACGTTATGATGGAACAGAATGACCTGTAGTTTTCGTATCAATTTCACTGATTCATCAAGCATAATAAATCTGAAACAAAACCTGCGAAACTGAAAAAGATTATTACGCGTACGGTTACCCGAGAACAACCGAATCTTATTGATATGGAATTACCACCAGGAATAATTCTTTTAATAGAAACCTACTGCGAATATACCAAAGACAGCGTCAGATACCGAAACATTGGTCGGAATAAATAAGGGATTAATGTTTGTTAGAACTAGTACTTCCCTATTTGTTAACAGTACATTATTTTTTATGTAGGAGAATCTGTAATGTCTAAAAATTATGTGCTGTGTAGTAGGAACTAAGTAGAACTACAACAAGGCGCATTCGGGAGAGACTTTAGAAGGATCCATATTAACGATTTGAGCAACTGCTAAGAAATAGTACTCGGCAATGTTCGGATTATCTCGGTTATGTTTGGGGAGGGCTGGAGTGGGGTCGCCGAAACAGCCTTTGCCGAAAGTCTCGTATCGCAAAATTTTACTTATGTGAAGAGCGGCAATATAGCAACACCTTGACCTGTTGTTTAGCTTAACCTTGAAAATTGATTTCTCGTAACTTTTCTAGTGACAAGGTCGAATTAGTGTCCTGGTCGTGACCTTGAAAGCTACGCGACGTGATTGATTAAGAATGTTACTAAATCTAAGCTTGAATATTTCTCGACACATAGTCTCAACCAGTGTTGTGATCTGGCCCTGAAAAGTAGAATCCACACACCTTCAGAAGTGTATTTGAATGCCCCATGCAGGTGATTTCTAGGAATTATGACCTTGACCTGACCAGAATTGCTTGAACAATGGATCGCCTTTGTCCTTTAAAATAGATTTTTCAGAGGCGTAATCTAGAAGAATATGCAGGGAAAGTGTACGTGACTTTGACATAATGCACTTGCGGGTTTTCCTTAATAAATTAATAAGCGGATCACTACACGTAACCTTGAAAAATATGCGCAGGGAATGTGTGTACGCAATGGCCTTGAAATCGAGAAAGTGGATCCTATAGTATACGTGACCTTGAAGAGCATCCTCCTATATACCTTTACCGATCATACATCAGGATACCCCTGGAGGTTGATTTCTAGGACTTATGACCTTGAACATTGATACCAATACATTTTAGCCATTGAAAATCTATTTGATAGCCCTACAGATGATTTCTAGGAATTATGACCCTGAAGCCAAGAATTACTTGAACAATGGATCGCCTTTGTCATTTTTTTTAGGAAAACTACCTCATCCTGATGGTTTAGGATAGTAGTATTATAAATGCACATACTGTAAGCATAATCCTTTTATTGCAATTTAGCCAATAGAAGAACTTTGACTCACACTTTAGCATAGACAACCACAATCTGTGTGATACTCTCGACCTTGAGGATTAACGTTATGACTCAGTCACATTGCTTGTGTGATCCTAAAAGGTAGACTCCCCACGCCTTGAAAAGTCTATTTAATACGCACGACCTTGAGAATTGATTTATAAGAATTAACACCTTAGCTCAGCCAAGAATTGGTGTGTGACCTTGAGGCAATATGTATGATGGCCTTGAGCAAAACAGTTTTGACCTTGAAGCGTCGGTTGAATTACTTGAACAATGGATCGCCTTTGTTTTTGAAAATTGATTTCTCATAATTGAGCCTAAAATGGTGAGGGAAGCTATAAATTGAGCTAGATAACAATCTATTTTTAGAAATTATGACCCTAACTCGGCCAGTACAATGGACCGTCTTTATTATTTTCTCAGAGGCGTGACCTTGAAATGGTGGAAACGCCTACCTGAGTTGCGAAACAAATCCCGTTTTGGAGAACGGCTATCTGTCTTTGGGAACCGTATCCGGTTTTTAGGAAAACTACCTCATCGTGGTGGTTTAGGACAGTAGTATGAGCCCACATAAGCATAATCCTTTTATTACAATTTAGTCAATACGAGAACTTTGAATCACATTTGAACTTGCAAATAGAGGTGTGAATATCCTGCGCAAAGCCAGGAGTTTATTTTGACCTGAACCACTCGACTGCACAGAGGTCAATGAAGTTTGAGGGGGGCGTAACCTTGAAACCGATGACCTTGAAAAGGTCAATGAACTTTGACTACTAGCATAGACATTAATCTGTAATATGATACCCCAACAGGTGGCCTTGAGAATAATTGTAATAACTAAATTAACATAGGCAATAATCTGTAATATGATACCCCAACAGATGACCTTGAGAATAAGTGTAATAACTAAATTAACAACTTGGCTCAGACAAGAATTGATGACCTTGAAAACTTGACCCTGAAAGGTAGAATTCTGCATACCTTGAAAAGTCTATTTAATATCCCTGACCTTGAGAATTGTAATTAACACACACACCTCGAACAAATTCTAAGAATTGCCTGGTGCCCTTCAAAACTTTCTACCAAATTAACACTTGACTCAGCCAAAGAATTGATTGCTGACCTTAAACATTTCCAGTCACGTGGCCTTGAAGACTGATGCAGGGAAGGTGACCTTGAAAAACCTCGTACATTGACATAGGCAATGTGAGTCCCCATACCTTGAAGAATATACGCAGGCAGTGTGTACAGTGGGACCTTTGAAAACCTTGACATAGGTAATGTCACCGTGTACTTGGACGCAGCGAATGTGATGACCTTGAAACCTTCAATGTGGACAATCCGTACGAGAGCTTCAGTGACCTTGAAAACCAACCTAGTAACTTTTCTAGTGACTTCAAATCTAGTTACTTCAATGACCTTGAGAAATACGCTTCAATGCATGGGGCGCGTGCCCTTGAAGCGGAGGACGCGTACGTGCACGGCTGACCTTAAAGAATATGCAAGCAATGTGAACGACCTTGATCTTGAAAAACCATTTACCTTGAAGCGGGTGTGTGTGTGTGTACGTTAAGAACCTAACCTTCGCAATGAGAGCGACCTTGAAGTGGGGACCTTGAAGATACTCGACAGTGTTACCAACCTTGAAAATATCCTGCCACGTGACCTTTAAGCGGTGACCTTGAAGCAAGAAATTTTACCAACCTTAATATCTAGTGACTTTTCTACTGACTTTTTCCAAATCTGGTGACAAATCTAGTGACAAAAGTGCGTTAGGATCACCGTAATATATCTACTCTCAATAAAATTTTAAGGTTCATGTAAAAGCCGCAAAATGCGATAATAAAACCAAAACTCATTAAATACTTCGATAAACTCTAAAACGCTAAAATAATTGGCTCAAATACCCAAAAAAATGACTGACGAAAACGGTAATTAATTATTCAATTTCAAACGAAAAATACGTCAGAACAAAACTAGATGGGATCGTAATCCTAAAATTTACTAAACGTCGATATCGGGATGCAATCCCTAAATTCGAAAAATACACAGCTAATTCTCAAACAAATAACAAACTGCTTACCTTTTGGCAAATCCAGGTAATCGACAGCTGATCAGATGATTCCAATAAAAAACTTCAAAATTGTGATTGCTCGCAAAACTGCCGTGCGCAAAACTCAGCAGGTTACCGATCAACGACTGTCTTACTTCATAATTTACGTTACGTTACCATTCAAGTGTCTTACGAAAGGAACTTATCGTCAAAATCAGAATAGCGTACCCTCTAGTATAGAAATTCGCATAATCTATTACGTTAAAACTTTTCGTAGATAATCAAACACTTCAAAGAAATGCCACCGCAAAGTTGTGCAAATTAACGATTACCACAAACAAATAAATTACTCATAAATTTTGAATGTGGTCTAAACTAACTAAACTTCTAAATTTTGAATGAACGTAGAAACATTAGCGTTGTGAGTAAAGATAAGGACTTCAAAATATGTACACTTAAAAAACACTTAGTTATAAACACTATACATAGATATTCAGAATAACCATAATCATGGAAATAAAACAGCCAGCGATATATCTAAGTACATGAAATGTAACCGTGAAATAAAATTTCTATAGTCTGATTTGGAATAATTCCTGCAGGATTTCAACAACCCCAAATTTATCTATTTTATATCCTTAATTTTAATTAAAATGAAAGAATAAGAAAACGTCGAACGTCTAAATTTTACAAATCTTGCAGTACATCATTTAATATAACATTAACTGAATGAAACAATCAAAGCACAATCCGAAACAGTTTACGACTGAATATGCTTTATACATTCAATTGATATTTAAACGTTCTTTAATTAAACTTAGATCAACAGGCGTATTCATTCGTCTAACTGAGTACAAACAAACAGGTTATTAAAATCACCAGCATATGTAAATTCAGAAAAAATATGTAGTTTCACACAGCTTAAATAGTTAAACGAATTTCCTTTTCTTACTCACAACGATATAACAGAAGCTCCTCTCGGTATGTGATTGGAGGAAACCAATAACTTTTTAATCCTTAAATTTATCTTTACACCAACTTTACCAAATCGAACTTGCCCTTCATAAAACAAGCTACGCTAAAGCGCTCTTGAGATCGCTATTTACACATCTATTAAAACGAAACCATATTTATATGAACTTTTTAAGCATTATATTCCCAGCAGTTTATATCAAGCTATTTACTCAGAAACTCGTTAAAATTAATCCGCATAATAAAAATTCTTTAAAACAGGTCAACATAATAAAGTTTCAGCACTTCAAAAAACACTAAAACCAATGACTTCGATGACCGAAAAGTGTCACTATTAACAACACGAAACGTAACGATAAGATAACCCGGGGTGTGTTAAAACTTTGTAATGTTCGACACACCCTCGGTTCGATATAACTTGTTCCCTCTTACTACACTAACCCCTTTCACGTATATTTCGAAATCGCGAACAAAAAACATGAGCCTTCCACTACGTCTTGGAATCGACTGCCTTCAACTTTTAGCTATCTTCCCTTCATCTCCCTTACTGTTTAACTTAACCAATCATACCAATTTACTACGTAAATTTTAAGTTCCGTCAAAACGAGTCAAACTCGAGAGCCGTCTGAAAAATTGCATCACCAAAAAAACATTTCACAAAATTCACCAAAATTTAATATAACCAATACATTTATTTACACAAAAACTATTCAATTCTCCAACAAATTGGTAAAAAACTAGCTATTAATACCAATACGTAAGTCACTTTTTAATTTTATATTTCCATCTAGACTTGATAAACCAAAAACTTTATGGTGTTAAAAAAAAGGATTCTAAATGCAATTACTGTTTGTAAAAATTTCGAATACTTTCCAAATACGTAAAGGAACAAAATAAAACGTTACAATCACAAAGCTTCCAAAGAATTTACGCGTTATTAAGCTTAACAGCATGAATTACACTACATTTCAGATGTACAGTTTTAAGGAATAATTTATATTTTCGAAATTAACGGCAAATATTTGATACAAATACGTCTACGTGACAGGTGGCGTAAGGTCAATTGAATGTGAAGGGTAATAGAAATCCGTTCCACGAGAAATTACTCTGTTTCCAAAAGCTGGCGGGGAAGCTCCAACGAGCGTCTGGCTGTATCACTTGTGGCGCCATCCCATTGAAACCAATGACTGTTCAACTGTAAATTTCTCTATTACTATAAATAGTACCGAGATATAAAGAGCCACGGAATGACTTAGGCGATGTCTGATTTTTAAGTGTGGCTTGTTTGTCAACTCTCATAATAATATTACGCTCGTGTTAAAATCGTTCTGAAAATGGTTTTAACAACTGAGGAAAAAGTATTTATAGTAGAACACTATTTCCCTGTATACTGAAGTGGACGGGGCAATGACTCGCAAAGTTGGAATTTGTTTACTGTACTATTTAACGTCCGAAAACAAATAATGGTTCTGTATTGCCTTTAAGAGTAATATATTCACCTTAACTGTAAACATAAACTATGTTTAATTATCAGTGAGCTACAAAGAGTCAAATACAAGCTCTTAGAGATTATATTTGGTTTTTCCATTAATAAATTAACTGTAAATCTTCTCGGCGCTATATTAAGATTTTTCCATATAAAGTAAATACTCAAGGCCTTTCCCACAATGGTCAACGTTGTGTGGTAGGTTTCGAGTATTTGTTATACCTTGGTCATCACAACTCATTTCTAACTTCCAACCTACATATGTAGATATAGAAGATTATGCAATCGACATTTTTTCACTAACTCTAAATTCCTATGGTAGATTTTAAGTATTAGTTCAAATTTTTTCAATATCTAAATAACGATTAACTTTATAGGAAAATGTGTTAATACATTTTTTTGAATAAATTTAATTTTACATCATTTTTGTTTATAAATTTTCTTAATATATAACCAAATAAGTCTAAAAATGTATTAAATAAAATTGAAAATACTTAAATAGTATTATCCACATTTCTATAGAAGCGCGCGGCTTTGGAATTTTTTTTTCAAGTTAGCATCTAAATGTGTGTTCACCTTTATCCGACAACGTTTATCTGATGTAAATTATTGTTTTTGTTTTTACAATGTTGCCTCTTTCGTTATGAACTTTTTAAAAAAAAGGTTGTACAATTATGCTAAAATAATAATTATTATTTAGATTATTTCATTTCTTTTATTTCCTCTTTGTACGCCAGATATTTTAACTGTAATGTCACAATCGAGAAGAGAAGTTCTATAAAAATAAATCACACAGTTGGGGTGAAAAGTAACTCCCGTTTTCAATGAGTAGTTTAGTGAAATGCTGAATCTCCGTCTTCATATTAGGTACTTTTTAAATAAATTTATTAATTTTCCATCTGCCTTCTATTAACGTATAAGCTGTGTTCATACAGTAACTTTTCTGTCTTAAGGTAGCGATTAAATAATTTGACTTTTACAGTCATAGCAGCAATTCATTAGTTGAAGAAATGTATTAAACCTTAAACGTAAAAATAACGACAAAGAGCGCACATTCAAAAAATAAGCTTGTATTTGTTGGTATACCCCTGGTTGATACAAACCGAAACTTATTCTTTGAAACCTTGAGCTATAGCTTGTTACAGGCTAAATACACACTAGAGCATCCAGTCCGTGAAGGCAATTTGTGCTACGGCATATCTCAGTGGTGTGGGCGGGGTTATTACTTAATGAAGTAAAAGGGCACTCCGCGCTACTCCAAAAACGTCAAATTCGTGAAAATGTCAAAAAGGCGCCACCTGTTATATTTATTTATATATCATGGGAGTTATGGGGGTGTTAATTACCGATGACAACGGATTGCAATCTAGAGGGACGTTAGCCTTGAGGGATAATAAGTTACCCAAGGTTATTAACACACGTAACTCACGTGATAGATAAATAATTTTATTTTGTATTTCATTATAAATGAAATATGAAAACGAAATTTAATTGGTTATTACAATTAAACGAACGTTCAAAAATTAAGTAGGCATTGTTATCATGGACATATCAACTGAAAAGCTTGCAAATATTTGTCAAAGTACATTAGTCGGAGTTATAGATCTATAATTCCCTACTATAACTCCCTAGGGAGTTATGAACATGTTTACAGTTACGGTAACTAAGGGTTTATTTGTTTATAATGTATTGGTATGAAATAAAATACATTTGTCCAACAGTTGCAGTTTTTCACGTATTTTATACGTTAGTTTTCAGTGACTAAAATCAAATTTTATCCACTAGTGACTAAATTTTATATGGCGAGTGAAATAAGCCATTATAAGCAAGTGAGGTTTTTCATCAACAACGCATATATGACAACCGGTCGACCGACCATGACAACCAAGACCTGGTTGCTTGACTCTTATTTATACTTTTTTTTAAATAATCTCTTCAAGTTTTTCGTTAAAAAAATGCAAGTGTTGGACAAAAGTCACTCACTTGTAATATTATCTACTATTATAAACATTTAGATGTTCGACGTTTTCTTATTATTTTGACGTTAATTAAAATTAAGGATTAAGGATATAATTCTGAATATAGTTTAAGAGTAATTTATTTATTTGTGGCGACTGTTAATTTGCATAACTTTGTGGTGGCATTTCTTTGAAGTGTTTGATTATTTATGGAAAGCTTTAACGTAATGGATTATGAGAATTTCTATACTAGAGCTATTTTGATTTTGACGATAAGTCCATCTTGAAAGACGCTTGAATGATAACTTAACTTAAATTATGAAGTAAGACAGTCGTTGACAGATCAGCTGTTGAGTTTTGCACACGATAGTTTTTGATTACTAGCAAGTTTGATGTTTTTTTTATAGGAATCGTCTGATCAGCTGTCGATTACCTGGATTGACAAAAAGTAAGCAGTTTGTTATTTGTTTGAGAATGAGCTGTATATTTTTTCCCGATATCAACGTTTAGTAAATTTTAGGATTTTATAAATTTCGATTGTTTTGTTTTTTGTTTAGTTTTGTTGTGACGTATTTTTCGTTTAAAATCGAATAATGAATTACCGTTTTGGTCAGTTATTTTTTTGTGTATTTGAGCCAATGGTTTTAGCGCTAAGTTTATCGAAATATTTAATGAGTTTTGGTTTTATTATCGCATTTTGCGGCTTTTATATGAAGCTTAAGATTTTATTGAGGTTTAGGTAAATTTTGCGTAGATATTTTTGGAGTAGAATTTTAGGAGAGGTGAGGGTTTTATTTTGACTGAACATTATGGTTTCCTCTTAGTCCATTATTAGATCTAGTTCATGGCGTTTTTCCGCTATAAAATGTCTAACACTTGGCGCCGTTTTAACATTTCTCCCGATTTTGACGTTTTTGGAGTTGTGACGAGTGCCCTTTTGCAGTATTATGTAAGAAACCTGCCAATACTACTGAGTTATGCCGTGCATACAAAATTTACGGGATTGATGCTCGAATGAGTAATTGGCTGTAACTCCTGATCACGGTGTATAATAAGTTAGGCGGACCGACTTACTTTAGCTTCGCTGGGTGAAAATATTCCACAAGTGTCGTCAGTGTGCTACGGAGAGGTAGCAACACAGACAGACAGCTAGCTTGGCACGAAATTAACGGAAATGCATTTTGCTTGATCGGGGTGATACATTTTAATCAAGTAATTAAGGGTTTAATTTAATTTAGCTGCAATGGCTCGAAGGTATTGTTTGCACCTGGATGCAAAAGTGGTTACAGCGGCAATAAAGATAAAGTCTGACCAGAAACAAATTAAATGTGTGGAGTACTGTGATTCCTCGTACCGACAAACAATTAACAATTAATGACGCTTACAGGATAGAAATAAGAATTTACACAAATAAATTTTGCTCATTTATTTTTATTGTTGATGTTAAGTATTTTTGTTAATAGAGTCTTTTTAATTTAATATCTATACATATATTGTTTAAAATTAAATGCAATAAAATACATTTTTTTTAAAGTGCTAATTTTTGTACCTCACTTATACGTTAGATATTAATATCATTGTTTAAGTAAACAAACTTAAACTCCGATACCTTCCGTCCAGTAGTGTAGTTGTCTGTCCTTGCCTAAGATTCGCGGGACACTCGCTGAACGCCAGTCGGTCCGCCTAACTTATTATACACCATACACCTGATGCATACATTTGGGGTATGATGATGATGCACCAATGGGAATTGTAGAAGTACGGCAAACAATAATAACAACTACGTCAACCACTATTTATGAATATGCTCAATGATCTGCAAATTCGCTAGGAAGCTTGTTTACGCCGTAATGGTACTCATTTTGAACATTGAAATTACAAAAATTAATAAAGTTGTTGTTTTCGGTACTGTTTATTTTATTTATGTTGTGCATAATAACGATTACAGTTGTTAAATGTTAACGAAGAATTATTTCTTTGTTATGGTTTAACTCGATGTTCAACTGGCGTGCTAAGTTTTTAACTGTCAATAGTTTTGCCACTTTAAAATTCAAGAAAAACTTACAAACTAAACTCAGCTAAGTGCTAATGATGAGTCATAACAGTAAAAATTGTGAATCATTAAAACATACACACAGTAAAAGATTGCCTCATGTGGGACTCGAACTACTACAAGTAGTGGTCGTGGGTTCGAGTCCCACTCGAGGCAATCTTTTACTGTGTGTACGTTGGTAGTTTTAATAAGTCACAATTTTTTTTTAAATTAAAGTTTTTCACAGCTGTGGATTTACATTATGGTTTATATGAAAATGTAAACTTTCAACATTACTACACATCTTAAAATACTTTTTTTGGGTTTTTTAATGGTGTATTTGTATATTTAAGTAATATAATCTAAACGTTTCGATAACACTTGCAGTTATCTTCGCTAGTAGTAATATTATCTATTAAAATTGTTTCAACACCTTGAATATTTGCTAATAAAAGGTTAATAAGGACGTTTGAACCATTTTTCGAAACACTTTTTCCATTCCTATTGAAGTAACTCTAAAACGCGTGTTTTGAATGCATCACCCACTTCTTTCGGTGTCGAATATCGTTGAACACGTAATATGTTTTTGATGGGCGGGAATAAGAAACAGTCATTGGGTTCCAAATCGGCGGATGACTCATCAATTCTATGATTTGGCTGGTTAAAAATTCCGTTATTTGAGCCGATATGTGAGAGCTCGCATTGTCATAATGAGGAATGATTCGCCTGTTCTTTGACTTTTTCCGAATTTCTCCGAAGACCTTTGGCAAACAAATGGTCGTGTAGCATTCAGAATTAGCCGTTATACGTTGCTCTAACGCCACTCTCGCAACATGAACGATAATACTGAAGAAACAGGCAATCATTTGCTTTGATGTGCTTCTTCGTCAAACAACTTTTGGTGGATTTTGCTCATTTTGGAAGACCCATACAGTCGATTGCTGTTTTGTTTCGGGCTCATATGCATAGATTCATGATTCGTCACATGTGTAGATGTTTTATTTTTTTACGGCCAAATGATCATGCAATATTTTATTTATACTTACCCAAAGATTTCTCAATCTCACGGTATGACACATGACGATCTTGGTTTATCAGTTCACGCATAGCATCAATGTTTCCTGGCACAGCAACCGATTTTGGACGACCTTCACGGAAGTCGTCCTGGAGCGGACCTCGGCCACGATTGAATTCATTATACCAGTTTTTTTACAGTGCTGTAGGGAGGTGCTTTCATTTTTTACCCGAGAAGCTACTGTACAGGGTGGTTCATTTTCGATGTTTTCTTATGGGAGTACCCTTTCTATTACAGATACACAAAAAGTAATATAGGGTCCTTGTACTCGATTTTGATGTTAATTAGGATCCAGTAGTCATAAACAAGATATCTCTGACGGTTATTGCGCAATTAGCCAAAATTGAATTTATAGAGTTATATATAGATAATGGTGTTAATTGTGTAAAAGCCACACGAACACTTTCTTTTAACTCATTCACAGTATTATTAGTTCTTTTGTATATAATGTTTTTCAAAAAACCCCATAAAAAGAAATCTAGAGGCGAAAGATCGGGTGAACGAGCAGGTCACAAAATTGGGGCTGTCGTTCCCATCCAGCTATTAGGAAAACCTAAATTTAAGTAGTCACTAACTACACGGGAATTATGTGCGGGAGCTCCGTCTTGCTGTAATATGATATTTCAATATTGTGCTGAAAAATTAGGTATATTTTGGCACTGACTTATATACCAGTTACAAAACTCAGTACGCCGCCTTCTGTCGTCTATAGTCAAAAAATTTTCTTTCCGAAAACAATGGTATTTGTGTTTTTAAAATTCGAAGTGATTTGCTTCAAGACACGCTTAGATTAACCATTTGTCTAGATGAAGTTGTTGGCTCTGCTTCGATTTGTCCTAAGACGACCATTAAATTTTCTTCAGAATTTCGTTTAAAGTAAGTTTTTGGTCTGGGATTTTTGAAAGAACCGAGTTCAATTAAATTTTTCTGTAACCTAAAATTAATTAAGATATCGTTTTGAGCGAGCAAAAATTTTAATTTGTATTAACTATACCGTTCAAAAATATTTTTATTTGGCTGCTGCCTTTCAGGAAAATTTTGTAAATATAATTCCCATGTCACATTCTTATCACCTTCCGATAATATAAAACACTTTAACATGCAAAATTCCTCTGAATTTGTATAATTAGACATGTTAATAACTAAATTCTAAGATCACTTTGTTGCACACTTCTAATTTTTAATTTATTATTTGACATATGCGTATCATTTGTTTTTACTTAAATAATCTCAGCCTCGCTATGCCTACTGGGTTTTAATATCTTAATATGAAACGTAAATAAGAAAAATTTAAAATATCAATTAATTATTAAAATAGCATGAATATATTTTTAAAAAGCGCAAAAAAATGTCATTTAAAAATGTCATAGCCGACTATGGTTTTCATATAAAAAAATACAACTTTGTCAGATCTTTTTAAATAAAGGAGGTATTGCAAATATGAATGCACTAACAGATTTTACTTAAAAAAGAATGTTTTTACAGTTTGTCGATACATTTAGAAATAAAAAAGTTATTCAAGTTTTTCAAAATCGCCATTTTTTCAATTTTGGTTAATTGCGCAATAACGGTCAGAGATATCTTGATTATGACTATTGAATCTTAATTTAGTTGATGAACTAAAATAAAGAAATCGATTGTAATGAAAATATGACGAATACACAATCTACTTATCACTAACATTATTACCCTCAACCATCCAATACTAAGAATAGCAAAAGGTAATTAATAATACAATAAACATTCAACAAGCACGTTCAAGAATAAAGTTTGGAACTGAAGTAGATATCCCCTAAAACGTCGCACTACTTCTGTTTTTATTAGCTATTTGTTAATGACAGATGATTGTATAAGCGTAAGTTTGGTTAACCATTAATGTTTATAATAATAATTATAATTAATGAATGATCTAATGTTAGTGAACTAATAATAATGACTGTATGAACTCTCCATTAAAATTGCCATCTGGCTAGTAACAAAAAAGTTAGCTAATAACTGACGACAAATTGTGAACTGTCACCGACAGTTTTCACTTGAGCCAGCCCACTCGGATCTAAAATTTCGAAACGTGCTACGTTTATATATCGTTTATATACCATTAGTGTTCAGAAAAATCAATATATCTAATTGTGAAAATGGTCAGGTAAAGGGCGTGTACATATTAACATGGTTTGAAATTTTCTGATGTCCTTAATATAAAGAAATGTCTTGTAATTTACCTAGGAGAAAATATTGTGTTTAAAATAATATAACGTATGTGCAACGAGTAGTTATAAAAATTTTAAATAATATGTTAACATCCTATAACCATTAATTCATATGTGTAGAATGAGTTTATAATACCTATAAAGTGTGTAAATAGCATTTTGTATTTTAATATTGTTGTACAGAATCAAATATATTAAAATTTTTTGCAATGAAAAGAAAAAGGAAAATTTCGCTTTAGGTTATTAAAACAATAACATTTTGTAATGAAAATGGAAGTTTATGCTGCTTTTCGTGATATAGGTAAAAATAACTTTATTTAGTAAAATTGTATGAATTATACAGATTTATTACAAATTTAGTTTTGTAAAGCAGTATCCCAACGTAGATAATGGTGTATACATATTCTGTTTAAAGCTTTATTTACTTCCTAGAGCGTACTGCGGTACTTATTCATGTGCATGCAATCTCTTACATATTAATGTAGATGGGTAGTGCATAATAAAACCGTATTCCTTTTAAGCGAAGCACTTTCAGTGGTTTTCTTACGTTAGTGATATTTTCTTTTATACTATAAAACACTTAAAACGTGAAAGACTTATCCCTAACAAAGCATAAAGGTGCAAAAGGATGGTTTGATTCTTAAGGGCAAACAGAGATTTTTACATTTAGTGAAATCTTTTATAGTACATGAAACCCCCGAAAAAATAGATCTTTAAAATCGTCTCTCTCAATATAAGTCAAAAAGGTTCAATACACCTCGATAACAACTGTAATTATTGTCCTTAGTAAAGAATGACAAATTACAAAAAAAAAGTGTTAAAAAAATTCATAAAGTTGTATGTTTGTTTGCCGGTTTAATTAAATTTTTACCTTCCAACCTATATATACATATGTAGGGTTGTGCAATCGACTTCTTTTTTCACTACCGCTAAATCTATAATTAAAAATAAAATAAAGTTTTAAACATCATTCTGAGATAGATTATTGTTTTTGTTTTTACAATGTTGCCTGTCTTTGTTATCAACGTATAAAAGATCTGCATAATTCGTTTTAATTAAACTATAATTTAAAATTATTTATTTGTTACTCATTTGTAAACGTCAATTTATTATTATGTGAGCGTATTGACGTTGAAAGTCAATATTAACAAGCTAGCTACTAGCATTGGGTAATGGACTTTTTACTCAATGCTACTAGTTAAAAATTTACAGGTTAGAGACGAAAGTTGTTGATTTTTTACAAATTAGAGACGATCGTACCTTGTCCACATTGTATTAGCAAAATAATAAACAGCAAAATAAACAATAACCGCCGTTGTCAGTGTAATGATTTCAAAGGTAACGAGACATTTTTCCAAGTTAGCTGTTGTCATTTTTACAAATTAGTAGCATTATTTACATTCGAAAATTGTGTTCTATTTGCATCATAAATGAGAAACAAATAAATTAGATAACAATACACGCAAGGTAACGGATTTTACTGGCTCCAGAAGGTAACTGACTCGCCTTCTGTTCGCCAGTAAA
The DNA here is from genome assembly GCA_036346205.1 of Vesta saturnalis. Classification (NCBI taxonomy): domain Eukaryota; kingdom Metazoa; phylum Arthropoda; class Insecta; order Coleoptera; family Lampyridae; genus Vesta; species Vesta saturnalis. The sequence continues at coordinate 3,325,422 of JARFJB010000827.1, forward strand.
ACCCTTTTTACCTTGCTAGTAATGCTATATACTATTCATTTCATTTAATTATTTAAGTTAGCATCTAGATGTGTATTAGACTTTGTCTGTCATGAAGTTCTAAACGTTTGTTTGACAGAGATTATTGTTTTTGATTTTACAGTATACCTATTTTAATGAACTTATTATAAAAGAGGTTGCATCATTATTGTAAAAAAATGTTATTAACATTATTTCATTTCTTTTAATTTCCATTTTAGGTCGTTAGGTGTTCCACACCAGATATTTAATAATGTAAATCTGTTCGTCAGTTTATGTGCCATTCTTTACTTTAATTGGTGTAGAAATGTATAGAATTTGTATAATTCATATTGAAATACAAGTAACATAAACAATAGGTAGATATCTAACTATAAAATAACACAATAGTTTTAATAGTAATTCATGTGAGCGCTGAAAGTAACGCAAGTAATGAGTCAAACTAGTTACTATTTTGATTTCTCGCTACTTGTGAATAGCAATATTTATTTTTCTAGTTTGTAATAATATGGCTTATTCTTATGAAGAAAGAAATGATACACTATTTTGCTATTACGTCTCGACTAGAAATGCTAATGCTGCATCTGCATTATACTATCGAACGTAAATGGAAAGGAAATAACCAGGTGCAAGAATATTTTCTAAACGGGAATTAAATTTTACAAAAATTGGTGCCTTTACTAAACTTAACCTTCCAACCTACAAAATGAAAATAAAAAGAAATTAAATAATTTCAGTAAGATTTTTTTAGGAAAATTATGGAACCTCTTTTATAAGAAGTTCATTACGAAAATAGGCAACATTGTAAGCGCAAAAACTAATCTATTTCAAACAGACGTTCAAAACTCCATGACAGACAGACGTTAATAGACATCTAGATGCTAACTTAGATTAAAAGAAATCAAATAATTTTAATTTGAATTTTTTTAGGATAACTATGCAATCTCTTTTTTATATGTTTATCACGAAAACAGGCAACATTTTGAAAACAAAAGCAATAATCTATGTCAGAGTGACGTTTAAAACTTCATGTCAGATAGAGATCTATAGGCATAAATACATGTCGATTTAAAAAAGGATTTCAAAGCCGCCTGCTTCTATTAGAATACCGATAATGCTGTTTTAACATTTTCGACGTATTTATTTAAGTTTTATATTTATTTCGCTTTACATTAAAAACACTTTATAATAAAATTTATGTAAAATTAATTTTTTTTTTTTAAATACGTCTATACTTTTTCTTATAAAATTATTCGTCATTCAGGTAATGAAATAATTTGACCACTTAAATTCTACCTGTGGGAATATTTTTGCCGCTAAATTACGCGTAATATCAAAAAATTGCATAGAACATACTTAATTGATATGTTTAAGGTCTATATTTAAGTATTTTTATATCTTTGAAATATGCAGCTGCTTTGGAAATATTTGATAAAAACCAAAAACTGCCCCTAATAAACCCCTCCTCTTCACCGCTGGATTTCACTCAAAATTTAATCAGGTTTAGGTTAAATGAAACGAGGCCTAATACAAAGTATTAAGTACGTAGGTATTTTCGTTTGGAGTTAATGTGGATACAAATACACATTCTCACAAACACACACTCACACGCACACGCACACGCACACGCACACACACACTCACACACACACACACACACACACACACACACACACACACTCACTCCCACGCACGCACGCACGCACGCACGCACGCACGCACCACACACACACACACACACACACACACACACACACACACACGCACGCACACACACACACGTACGCAAACACGTACACGTACACGTACACGTACACGTACACGCACACGCACACGCACACGCACACGCACACGCACACACACACACACATACACATACACATACGAATACGCATACGCGCATGCGTACGCGTACACGTACACGTACACGTACACGTACACGCACACGCACACGCACACACACACATACGAGTACGCGTACGCGTACGCGTACGCGTACACGTACACGTACACGTACACGTACACGTACACGTACACGTACACGTACACGTACACGTACACGTACACGTACACGTACACGTACATGTACACGTACACGTACGCTTACACATACGCATACACATACGCATACGCATACGCATATACAGGGTGTTCCTTAATGATTTGCGAATATTGAAGTGTATGATTCTACACGAAAAAATAATTATAGTTTGATTAATAAAGTACGGTCCTAAAATGTATCGTTACGGAAATACGGGGTGTCAAAGATACACGAAAAATACGAAAATTAATTGATATCTTCTAAACCGCTAAACATTTTCCAGTGAAATTTACAACAAAGCTAGATTGCATGAAAGTGGATATTTTTCGATACGAAGTTAAATTCCAGCTTCAGAAGTGGCGTGCGTACGGGCACTCACTTGGATATTTTTGAAGATAAAAAATGATACGCCACTGATTTATTGAAAAACAAAATTAGATTTTAATTCCTCGTTCCATTTGAAAAATAAAAGCTCTCTCGAATTATGTTCCTAGAATGTTCCGTTTGGGAGTAATAAAATAAAAAACGTTGTATTGTACGGGAAAATTATGTAATTTAATGATTGAAACAATACGTTACAAATTGGCATCTGCCTTCAATGAACAACAACAAAAACAACAAATGGAAACATACAGCATAAACATAATATTGGGAACAAGTAATATGGAACGGTAATCACAAAAATTGTTGGAAATGGCCTCCTTCACTCAAAATGCATGCTTCTGCCTTCCTTCTCATGGAATTACGCACTCGTTGAAATATTCCAGGAGTATGTTTTATATTATTACATGCTGCAACTATTCTCTCTTTCAATTCTTTTACACTGTTAATGGGACTTGTGTACGCTAGCGTTTTTAGATAGCCGCACAAGAAAAAATCTAAGCTGTTGAGGTCGGTGGACCGTGGTGGCCATCCTTGAGGTCCCCTACGACCAATCCAATGATTAGAATAAACAGTATCTAGATGATTGCGAACCATTCCACTGAAATGTGCTGGTGCACCATCATGCATGTACCACATATGGTGTCTTATTAAAAGCGGAACATCCTCAAGCAGCTCAGGCAAATGTTCACGAATGAAAGTAAGGTAAGATTGTCCATCAAGTCGTCTCGGAAGAAAGAATGGGCCAATAAAGTAATGGGCTATAATCCCTAACCAGACGTTCACCGAAAGTTGATGTTGGATATGGGTTTCAGTTGTGGCTTTGGGATTCTCATCCGCCCACAAATGGTTATGTGAAAATTCTGAATCGCATTTCTTGAGAAATTACATTCGTCCTTGAACAGGATATGCGAATCGAATTGTGGATTATGTGCAATATTATGAAGATACCACCGACAAAAAGTTACTCGCTTATGAAAATATCTCGGGAGTAATACCTGTACTCTCAAAATATGGTATGGATATAACAAATAATCTATTAAAATTCTCCAAACAATTGGTAGCAAATATTCAAGTTTGTAGCTATCTTTCTTGTACTCGTTTGACGCTGTTCTTCGACTGCGTGCAGGACTGCTTCCTCAATTTCAGTTGTTCTTACACTTAGAGGCCTACCTACAGATGAACTTCTTCGGACACTACCAGTTTCAACAAGACGCTGATGAATATTAGAGAAGGTTCGACTATCTGGTAAAACACGATTGGGGCATCTCTGGTGATAAATCCATCTGGCTTTTTCTCCATTGCCATCAGCGAGGCCATACACATAATGCATATTAGCCATTTCAGCAATTGTATACGTCATCATTAATAACAAAATTGTACATAAACAATGGGAAAAGTTAGTTTACAGTGACTTAAATTGAACTAGAAAATGTCACAAGGAAAAGTGTCATTTTGAAAGGCAACTAGACTTATTCCGAAATTGTTATTTCATTCATTGAATTAATTTTCTCGTACAATACAACAGCTTTTATTTTATTACTCCCAAACGGAACATTCTAGGAACATAATAATTTAAGAGTTCAAATTGAACGAGGAATTAAAATGTAATTTTGTTTATCAAGAAATCAGTGGCGTATAATTTTATTTCTTCAAAAATATCCAAGTGAGTGCCCGTACGCACGCCACTGCAGAAGCTGGAAATTAACTTCGTATCGAAAAATATCCACCTTCATGCACTCTAGCTTCGTACTAAATTTCACTGGAAAATGTTTAGCGGTTTAGAAGATATCAATTAATTTTCGTACTTTTCGTGTAAATTTGACACCCCGTATTTCCGTAACGGTACAGTTTAGGACCGTACTTTATTAATCAAACTATAATTATTTTTTCGTGTGGATTCATCCACTTCAATATTCGCATATCATTAAGGAACACATACACACGCACATACACATACACATACACATACACATACACATACACATACACATACACATACACATACACATACACATACACATACACATACACATACACATCACATACACATAGACATACACTACACATACACATCACATCACACACACACACACACACACACACACACACAACACAACACATACACATACAACACACAACATACACATACACATACACATACACATACACATGCACGTACACATACACATACACATACACATATACATACACATACACATACGCATACGCATACGCATACATATTCACATACACGTACACGTACACGTACTCGTACACGTACACGTACACATGCACATGCACATGCACATGCACATACACATACACATACACATTCACATACACATACACATACACATACACATACACATACACATACACATACACATACACATACACATACACATACACATACACATACACGTACACGTACACGTACACGTACACGTACACGTACACGTACACGTACACGTACACGTACACGTACACGTACACGTACACGTACACGTACACGTACACGTACACGTACACGTACACGTACACGTACACGTACACTACACATACACATACACATACACATACACATACACATACACATACACATACACATACACATACACATACACATACACATACATACACATACACATACACATACACATACACATACACATACACATACACATACACATACACATACACATACACATACACATACACAAACACATACACATACACATACACATACACATACACATACACATACACATACACTTACACGTGCACATGCTTATACACATACACATATGCCTACAAATACGCATACGCACACTCACACACACATACAAGCACACACACACGCAGACATCCACACATGATGGCCGATATTGGCGAAACTTGGTCAAAAGTTGTAAAGAGATAGGGGAATGGGAATCCATTGTGACGAAGAATGCATGTATCTTAAGGCAGTATTGCTATATCGAACCGGGGGTGTACCAAGCATTATCGTAGGTATATTTAATGCTTACATATGTATGGGATATTTTAAAGTTTTAACACACTCTGGGTTATCTTAGCGTTGTGTTCCATTTTGTCAATAGTGACAATTTTCGGTTATACAAGTAATTGGTTTTAGTGTTTTTTGAAATGGTGAACCTTTGTTCTGTTGACCTGTTTTATCGCATTTTGTTTATTCGGATTATTTTTAACGAGATACTGGTTAAATTGTAGCTTTCGCGTACACTGCTGACTTGGAACAAATAATTTAAACTGATGTAAATATAATGCTTAAGAAGGTTCCTGTAAATATGGTTGCGTTTTGATAGATGTGAACTTAGCGATCAAGTGCGCTTTAACGTAGGTTGTTTTATCAAAGGCAAGTACGATTTACCAAAATTTTTGTAAAGGTAAATTTGAGAACTAAGAAATTAGTGGTTTCCATTAATCATCTAACGAGAGGAGCTTCTCCTATATCGTTGTGAGTAAGAAAAGGAAGTTAGAGTGACCATTTCTGCTGCATGAAGGCAACTACATATTTTTTCTGAATTTATATGTGTTGGTGATTTTAATAACATGTTTGTTTGTACTTAGTTAGTCGAATGAATATGCCTGTTGGTTTAAGTTTAATTAAGTAACGTTTAGATATCAATTCAATATATAAAGCATATTCACTTGTAAACTATTTCGGACTATGCTTTGATTGTTTCATTCTGTTAATGTTATACAAAATGGTGTACTGTCAGATTTGTGAAATTTAGATGTTCGATGTTTGCTTTATTCTTTTGATGTTAATTAAAATTGGGATATAAGATATATAAATTTTGGGTTTTTGGAATCTTGCAGAAATTATTGCAAATCAGACTATAGAAATTTTATTTAAGAGTTAGTTTATTAAAAAAAAATGCAACTGTTGGACAAAACGTCGTATATCACTCACTTGTAATATAATATACTATTATAAACATTTAGATGTTCAACGTTTTCTTATTATTTTGAGGTTAATTAAAATTAAGGATTAAGGATATAATTCTGAATATAGATGTATAGTGTTTATAACCTGAGTGTTTTTTTAAGTGTACATATTTTGTAATCTTCATTTTTACTCACAACGCGAATATTTTTACGTTCATTCGAAATTTAGAAGTTTATGAGTAATTTATTTGTTTGTGTTATCTCTTAATTTGCACAACTTTGCAGTGGCCTTTCTTTGAAGTGTTTGATTATTTACGGAAAGCTTTATGGTAATGACTAAAGAGAATTTCTCTATTTGAGCGTGTGCTGTTTTGATTTTGGTAGTAAATCACTTTAAAAGATATTTTAGACTATAAGGTAATGTTATTATGAAGTAAGTCGGTCGTTAACCGGTGAGCTGTTTGTTTTTGCATACGATAGTCGCAATTGTTGAAGTTTTTTTATTGGAATTATCTGCTTGGCTGTCAATTACCTGGATTTACCAAAAGGTTATTTATTTGAGAATGAGCTATGTATTTTCCCGAATTTAGGTATTACATCCCGATATTGAAGTTTAGTCAATTTTAGAATTTTATAAATTTCGATTGCGTTTTGTTTTGTTGTGACGTATTTTTCGTTTGAAATTGAATAATTAATTACCGTTTTGATCAGTTATTTTTGGGTATTTGAGCCAATGATGTTATCGAAATTTTTAATGAGTTTTGGTTTTACTATCGCAATTTTGCAACTTTTATATGAAGTTTAAGATTTTATTCAAGTTTAGGTGAACTTTGCGTAGAAATTTTTGTAGTAGAATTTTAGTAGAGGTGAGGGTTTTGTTTTGAGTAAACATTATGGTTTCCTGTTAGACCATTATTACGATCTAGTTCATGACGTCTTCCAGCTATAAATGTATTTAACAGGTGGCGCCTTTTTGACATTTTTTACCCGATTTTGACGTTGTGACGAGTGCCCTTTTGCAACATTAAGTAAAAACCCTACCCACGCTATTGAGCTATGCCGTACGAACCAATTGCTTTACGAGTTTGATGGTCTAATGAGTATTTATTACTTGGCCGCCACGGTCTTCCGACTTAAGTCCTCTGGACTTTTTATGGGGCGCAATTAAGGACAAAGTGCACGAAAAAAAGCTTCAGATTTGGGAGGGTTACAAAATAAAATAAAAGGTGCTATCCAACAAATTCGATCCATAACCTTGTTAAAAGTGCAAAGAGAGATGTTAAGACGTTGTCAGATACGTGTGTTTGGGTTTAAATTAGTTGTTACTCTTATCATAATATTTTTTTCTATGCATCATGTTATAGTCTGTTCCATTTTAATTCGTTAGTAGTACAAATTGATTCTGATGTTATTTTAAATTGGTTTTTCTCAATTTTTTGGTAGTATAACTTTGTTTCGGTTTCATTATACATGCTATTTTGCGTAATACATAAAAATTATGATTTTTCATAAATTGTGAGATAAAGAGAGATAAAACATGTGGCAAACCATACATTTTTGAAATCAGAAAAAAATAGTTGATTGAATGGGTCCACAGCCATCTATTATTGCCAATTAAAAAAAGTAAGTTTGGGTCGTAGCTCAAAACATATTAACGGAAAAAAAATTTTCTACCAGTTTATTATATTTAACAGTCTCTATGAAAATGAACTGCTTTTTTTTTATTTTAAATATGTATTACATGAATAATGAGCGATTGAAAATCTGGACGATTTTTCGAATTTTTCGAATACCTCAGTAGGCTGACAAAATTGTTATACATTTTTTACGAAATCCTTTGTCAGTAGCTTTAGATATTCATCATCATCCCAATACAAATTCAATATTTTTATAATAACAAGACATGATTCAAATACCAAACAATAAAGGTAGCAAGTAAATCAGATGTAATTTTTCTTTTTCATTAAATTCGCATTTCAGAGGAAACTGTTTAAATTTACAAAATGAATTTCAACAGAAACTGTAAACACGTTTAACTGCGTTTTATTACGTTAAATGTCAATTTTATTTTCAAATTAAATTACTTTAATGATGATTGAAAAAGCTTTCAAAGCACATTAGTACCTTCAAATTAAATTTATTGTAATCTATCTAATTTGTTGTCACAGCAATCAAAAATAAAGTAAATGTTTACTTGTAACACGTTTGCAATTGAATTATGAGCTCAAAATTTACTTTGCTATTAAATACGTCGTGTAAATTAACTTTAGTTACATAAAATATTTAGAAAGAAAGAACTCTGTTAACTCGCAAATTTTTTTCGTAAACTTAATTAAGAAAGTCAATTGAAAAGTTGCATGACTGTACTTTTTTACCACATACATAATAAATAAAGAACAGAAAGCTCCATATATCTGAAGCTTGTGAAAAAACTTAAAAGAAAACTAAAGAGACATAAAATAGTATAATTCATGGCAGAAACAACTAAAATGTTATAATAATTGAAACATTCACCATTTAACACTTTCTTTGGGAAAAAATGGTGTGAAATTATTATTTTATTTATTTAAATTAAATCCTTTTTGCTTCAATAATTTGGCAATAATGTTCGATTTTAATGAAATTAGGTTAATTAATAATTAATAATTTTATACTATTTTTCCCAAAGTGTTATTAAAATTTTGTGCTTAAAAATTATGATGAAATTACGAGGGATGTCTGGTTACTAAGGTATATTTGCGCGGCACATTGTCTACGTTGCTCCGATCAGGTTAAAACTTGCACGTATTTTAGATGTGGATATGAACTGCATAGGGGGCTATTGTCATTGTTTTAGGTGCACAGTGACAGTCGCAAAATGTCAGTTCCAATCGAAACTTACTGAAGTGCAAATTTGAAGTGCGAGCGGTCGTTCGTTTTTTGCTTGCAATAATGAAACACCTACAGAAATCTGTAAAAAATACTAAATACATATGAAGAAGGCATTATCAGCCGAAAACAAGTTTATGTTTGGTGCCAGCAGTTCAAAAGTGGACGCAGAAGTCTGAACGATGATCCCGAAGGTTTGCTACGAAAACCATCAACAACAAGAATGGATGAGAATCAATTAAAGGTCGATACGCTGATTTGAGAAGATTGTCGGTTGAAAATACTCTACTGACCGACATTCCTAAAAGCTCTGTTCAAAAAATCGTATGTCATTTAGACTATCGAAAAGTTGCCGCGGGATGGGCACCAAAACTGTTGTCCGACCAAATTTAAAGTTCGGCAGTCTGCAAAAAAGACAATAGCAACTGTGTTCTGGGATATGCAAGGCATTTTGCTCAAAGAGTTTTTACCACCGAAAACGACAATCAACAGCGACATTTATTGTCAAACTCTCGAAAAAATACACCAAGCCATTCGACAGAAAAGAAGAGGAAGGTCGATAAAAGGAATTAAGTTGTTGCATGACTATGCAAGACCACACACCTCATCTCAGACGAGGGCCTGGCTTCAGAAACACATTGGGGGAGTTATTATCCATCCGCCTCATAGTCCAGACCTGCCTCTTTCTGATTTTAATTTGTTTGGGCCGTTAAAAACTCATTTGTCGGGTAAGAGGTTTGAAAACGACGACGAACTAGTAAGTAAGTAAGCTTTTTAGAAATTTGGATTGTACCTTTTACGAATAGAGTATAAAGAAGCTTGAGCATCGCTACGATACGTGCCTTAACATTGGCGGTGATTACGTTGAAAAGTAGCTAAAAGTTCGCGATTTTACTTATTGTATATTTGATTTTTATAAATAAAGTAGTCTGTCTGTAATTCACAATTGTACCTTAGTAACCAGATATCGCTTGTATTTAACCTCTTAAACATTAAAAAAAATGGACAGTACTTACTTTTTGAACCAGAATTTTAAATTAATAAATCATTTGCGATCAAAATAAAGATAACAGAATAACGGAATTGTACATTTCTTTAAAAGTAAATTTGTATTATGTAAACTTTCATGATTTATTATTATTATTATAATTTTCATGATTAAAATTTATAATTATAAATATTTGTCTTATTGGAATTATTATTATTATTCTCAAGACAGTTTATTAATATTTAATTTAAAGATCTAGCTACTTATCTTTCCTAAAATAAAATAATATTCAGTACTACACTTTCAAATACATGTATTTAATCTTTATAGGGGACATACTATTTAAATTTGTTTCACACTTTAATTAATATTTTAGCTTTTATTTTTTACTGACGACGATAGCTTCCATTCTTATCGTAACGTATAAAGCGTGTATACTTTGTATTAAAACAAACAATTTAAACATGAAATACCCCAAGGATTTACAATTAATTGCGTACTAGCAATACTACATTAACTATACATATTAACCAAAAATATTGGTATAATTAGCACACAAATAAACGATTGTACTCCACTCCACAGCCGTATCCTTAGCATTCATATCGTAGATTATAACCAAAATAACACTTAAGGCTTTTGTCTAAAATCGTAAACAAAAAAAGGCGTCGTCACTGCAAAGGCTGTACAATCCCTAAATGAATAAACAAGCAAAACAAAAAAAAATCTTATAAACAATTTTAGTGACTGAATTGTGGAAATCGTCAAATAATTTTACCACTGTGAGTTGGGCGGAAAGTACATAAATCATAGACAATTTCCAAAATAATACACGTAAATTCTATTAACATTAACAGTTGGTTTAAATATAAAGTAAAATCGTTAATTAAAGTTTCTAATTATACTTGTTTATTGATTCTTGTAGGTTTAAACTAATACATCTCAAATCCAAATTAATCAAAGGCCCTAATTTTGATTAATGTAAATCGTTCTAGTAACTTAAATGTTAAAAATATGTAAATACGGAAATTAGAAAAAATAACCAGAAAATAGACTATAAAGTAAATAAGCGGAAAAGCGCTTCTATAACTAGAATCGCTTCACAATGAAAGTAAATTAACGCTTGATGGACCTGCGCTCAAATTTGTCATCGCAAGTACTTTTTCAAATATACATATGTACAAAAAAAAATAAACTCAATGTATGTTACAACTCAGGGCACGGGAATGGAATTACTCTCGTTCAAAATTGTCCCTTTAATTGATCGGGAACAATAAACACATGGAATCTTCAATTCTTTCATTATATAGGAAGCCCAATTAAGTCTTTTAATTTATATTCGTGAATCAACAGTGAAAACAAGTAACTTTTCATCATATACACAAAATACTTTAGCAAATTATGTACACAAGCAATTTATTGTGTTTTTAAACAGCCGTGAGTACACTATAATGATTAACAACGGTTCGGCGCAAAATCTTCCAGAGCATATATATATATATATATATATATATATATATATATATATATATATATATATATATATATATATATATATATACAGGGTGATTCAAATTCGAGGCTAACCATGGGGATTTCGAAAACGATAAGAGATAGAGGGGTGGTTTAAATTTGGCAAAGTTGCGAAATTTTGGGAACAACAACATGCTGCCGAGAAACAAAAAAAAATTTATTTCGTTTTCGAGATTTTTTAAAAAAACAAAATCTCATTTTCGTTTTTATTTTTTCCTGACCTTATTTACAAAGATATTCAAAATTAAACAATACATTCTTAAAACAACTTTTTCTTGCCTACAAAATGGCGGCATCAAAATTTTAATACGACGTTTCGTCTTCTGTCGAGCATCATCAACATTTTTATTTCTTATGGCCGCCATCTTGAATTGTTAGACCACTAAATAGAGCTTTTTTTTGTGATTTCAAAAATGTATAATTTGCCTACCTTATGTTGAACCGTTTAGCTAATATTATCAAAAAAGTAAAATTATTGTTGATTTTAAAAGACGATCTAGATACCATTGCACTGTAGATGCGTGTACATTTGATTATTCTTTATTGTATTTAATATGGCTACTGTACTGTAATTGTATTTGTGTTTTTTTTTGTGAATGTTGTAATTGTATTAGTATTTAAAATGCCATTTTCAAACGATGAAAAGCGTGACATGTTGCAAGTCTACTATGCCAAAGGCAGAAACTCGAGAGATACATTAAACACCTATTTTGAAATGTACCCTGAAAGAAATCAACCAAACGAAAATTATTTCTTAAGACTTCACCGAAATTTGTCAGAATACGGACAATTTAATGCATCAAGACCGAAATACGGGAGTAGGCTCCCCTTTAGCAGTTAAAGAGGAAATTCTTGATACAGTAAGTCTTCCTTATGTTTTTTTTTGTCACAGATCTATGTTTTGATTTAATTTTAGGTAAACCTAAACCCGTCTATTTCTACAAGAGAGATATCTGTAAATTTAAATATCCCGCAAACAACAGCGTGGAGAACATTGAATGAGGCGAATTTCAAACCTTATAAAATACATACAAGTCAAGTTTTACATGCCGGTGATAACGGGCGGCTTAGATTTTGCGATTGGTTACTTGACCAAGCAAACCACGATGCGAATTTTGTTGAAAAAATAATTTGGACTGATGAATGTCGCTTCTCCAATTTAGGCGTTTTTAATCGCAATAATGAACACATCTGGGCAACTGAAAATCCTAGAGAGAACAGGCAAGTCCGAAATCAAATTCGCTTTCGGTTTAACGTCTGGATCGGTTTAACTAAGAATAGGTTACTAGGCCCTTTTATTTATGAGGATACGTTAAATTCAGTTAGATATCTAGAGTTCTTAAGAGGACCAATGCTGGGGTATTTGGAAGAAATGCCACTTAACGAATTAAGAGAACTTTGGTGGCAGCAAGATGGTGCCCCACCACATAACGCTGTTTTAGTTCGTAATTATCTAAACGAAATTTTTCCAAACGCATGGATAGGTAACAGAGGTGTTATCGAATGGCCAGCGCGTAGTCCCGACCTTACTCCGCTAGATTTTTTTTTATGGGGAACCTTAAAAAATATTATTTATAAGCAGCGCTACGAAAACATCCAAGAACTTCGAAATAGCGTTATAACTGCCTGCCAAAATATTCCCCGAAGAAGTATTCAACGAGCAATACGTAGTGTAATCAAAAGAGCTAATATGTGTGTACAACAAAATGGTTTTCTTTTTGAACACCTATTGTAATCCTAAACGTTTAAAAATAGTTTAATTTATTGTTATTTTTCTTGCTTTACTTGTTCCTTTTCGTTTACTTGATTCTCATAGTTTTTTTTATAAGTCAAAAGTACATTATGTGTTAATAATATATATATATTTTTTTTTGTAAATTTAGGTATCTGTATAATAAAAAACAATATGTACACGCATCTACAGTGCAATGGTATCTAGATCGTTTTTTAAAATCAACAATAATTTTACTTTTTTGATATTAGCTAAACGGTTCAACATAAGGTAGGCAAATTATACATTTTTGAAATCACAAAAAAAGCTCTATTTAGTGGTCTAAGAATTCAAGATGGCGGCCATAAGAAATAAAAAAGTTGATGATGGTCGGCAGAAGACGAAACGTCATATTAAAATTTTGATGCTACCATTTTGTAGGCAAGAAAAAGTTGTCTTAAGAATGTATTGTTTAATTTTGAATATCTTTGTAAATAAGGTCAGGAAAAAATAAAAACGAAAATGAGAGATTTTGGTTTTTTTTAAAAATCTCCAAAAAAGGAATTAAATTTTTTTGGTTTCTCGGCAGCATGTTGTTGTTCCCAAAATTTCGCAACTTTGCAAATTTAAATCACCCCTTTATCTCTTACCGTTTTCGAAATCCCCATGGTTAGCCTCGAATTTGAATCACCCTGTATATATATATATATATATATATATATATATATATATATATATATATATATATATATATATACATATATTACATTATTATTCAACGTTTGATGGATAGCTATGCAGCATTAGTTGTTCCGATGAGAGTGCGTTCTTCTTCATTGGAAATATTAATCGACATAATTTTAGATACTGAAGTGATAGTAATCTTAGAATAACGATAGAGTCATATACATAATATCCTGACGGGTAGGAATTTTTGGTAGGTTACCTTATCTTCGTTGAGCTTAATAATTATTTCATGCTGAAGACAACTATTTATTAATTATTATAACATTTCAGGTAATAAAATAATTGGTCCATTTTCTTATATTTAAATTTGTTGGAGTATATTAAACCCATGATGACGGAGGCAATTGAAAATGACTCCAATTATTCCGAAGTTGATATTAATTTTTAACAAGGTGGGTCTCCACCATGCTGTTGCAGTTAGAGAGTTCTTAAACGCAACGTTTCCAAGTCAATGGATTGGAAGGAGGGGTTCCATCAAGTGGCCAGCGAGATCTCCAAACTTGACACCACTGGATTTCTTCTTATGGGGTTATTTGTAGAATAAGGTTTACTCGACAGTTTCCAATTCTTTCCAGGAGTTGCGGGAAAGAATGAATGTCGCCTAATAACTCCAGAAATATTGGCAAATGTGCGAAGGGAATTTGTATGGAGGTTGGTGGTGGACATGTTGAACACTGGAAAACGTGTCCTTTTAATACTTTAAGTTTATTTAAATGGCTCCGATTTCGTTAAAAATTTATTAGTTTTAGATGGTCATAGAAGGGGCAAATCTCATCGGATTTTAGAAATCAAACGTGGGGCGTATTCCTAACGCCAACCGCTTTCCAAAGATGGGTCACAGGTGGGGTATTGTCATTTAAGGTTTTTAAATGACACCCCTCCCCCCGTGACGAATAGCAAACGAGAATGACGTTTACATGAAAATGTGCCACCCTTAAAACAAAAGTTGACCTGTCCCGGCTTTTTTTGGTAAAATCAATTATGTGATAAAAGGGTGAACTAATCCAAACGATCCCGGCCTTACTAAAGATAAAACACGTTTCTTCCCGATGGGCACGAGAACGTTAATAATAATCTACGAAACAATTCTTCCTTGGGGTGATTGAACTCTAACTATAATCCACAAGCAGTGAAAGGCTAACTTCATCATGATATGTTTAGTTAATCACTTGGTATATAGTAGGTATTCTGCGCACACTGTCTGCTACATCACCAAACCCTATAATCGAGATAAAAAATTCTTTTCTCAATAACATAACTAAACTCTATTAAATCTTCAATAACTCTTACATTAATAATTTGAATTATAAACGAATTGGTAGACGACTAAGTGCAACATTCACACTATCAGGAACGATAAGCTTAAATGACGGCAATCCCCCAACTAAAACATGTAATATAATTACGTTTCTTAAAATCTTTTGCATCAATGACAAAATTTAATGCTCAGGAACAAATTCATTTTCCCGTTAACGAATCTACAATAACAAAATGATATTTACAGGAAGATACAATTTTTTCAAAATTCTAATTACGATAAATACGATTCTAAATATATTAATATTCCACTATACTTAACTTCATTATTGTAATGAAGCAATTATTACACAAGGTTGTCATAAGCTCTTTTCTGCTTTTTTGTTTATGAATCCACAAATAGTAATGCCATGGTGGTCAACTACACGTCAAGGAAATGCTTCAGTTTAAAATTTTTCATGGTTAAGAAAATGCAAACTTTTACGATTATCATTCACAGTTAAAATACTTTCTATTTAGGTGTGTAACCGCGTATTTTTGTTTAATAAATTTAATAAATCAAGAAGTCAACTCTTTCCAGATTAATTGCCATTTGTAATTAATAAAATTTCTTAATCAGTGAAAGAAAAAAAAATTGTGCACAATTATTCAATTTATGAGGAAATTGTTTCCTCTTTGCCCTTTATAATAGACGTTAATAGCCCTTCATCCTTACTATGCATGTTTTTGAACAAAAAATTAAGGGTTCTAAAGCTTAACAAAACTAAATTCATTCGTTAAAATTTAAACAATTAAACCTCTTCTTTTCTTCATTTCTTCCCTTTTAATTAAACGTAGAAAAGTTACTGTAATAAAAACGGACAAGAAGTAAGCACGCACCTAATGCAACGCAACCCCATCTTGGTCACGCGGCACCGCTGTAGCGTCCCCCAGGCACCCTATCTCGAAAAATGTAATTTGAACTTATTTGCAATAATGAAAATCTAAGAACAAAACAATCACTAACTGATTTATCTTGACTTTACTGACAATAATGTTACTATTACTCAAATTAATTGCTTGCCTTTCATTGACTTTCCTGGCAATAATTAAAATATTAGAATTTATGTACAAGTCTGATATTTAATTACTCGCAAACCTCAAATCTGATCAACAGAATTGGCCGTCTAGCAGTAGGTACGTTGCCCTATTTGACTGAGATAGGCTGGATGAGGTTAAGTGTTGCATCATGTGGGGCATGTAAAAAAATGGAACTACTTAAATTAAAATTAAGGAGCTTTGTGCAGTGATGGTTCAACCCGTTAATGTACTATTGTGGGAAAGAACCACCAATAAAACCCACTTTATTCATAAAAAAGTAATACCACATATACATTAATAAATCAAATAACACAAAAAACAACAGTGAAAGGGTTAAATACATAAAAAAACATCATTAAATCAGGTTAAAGTTCGTACAAAATTATAACATTACAAAAACCCATGTAGTCACACCCACAATTGTGTCAGAAATAAATCAGAATAAAAATCGTAATACCAAACATGTGGCCCTTTAGAACCAATCATGTCGGTCTTTAAGTAAATAATCAAATAAAACAATAAGGCAAATTACGGTACAGCAATAAAATTACACGGGTGATAATAAGGTAAATGCAAAGACAAACAAAAAAATAGGTGAGATATATACACATACACAATTGTTTAGTGACTAATAAAGCGCAAAATAAAAAAAAGCTCATTACAAAGGTAAGTCGTACATAGATCATGACATCGTGACCGATACATAAGTTTGAGTGCGTTAGAAAAATACAGCACCCCTTTCTCAGGTTACACTTTCATCTATACAAGAATAAAAACAATAAAAATAAAATTCGAGGCGTTTAATGGTCATCTGGATCCGGAAGTATGTAAACACTTTAATGAAATGCCACTGTAAAGTTGTGCAAATTAACAGTTACCACAAACAAATAAATTGCTCATAATCTTTGGATGTAATCCAAAATGACTAAACTTCTAAATTATACGTATATATTAAAAATAACCATAATCATGGAAAAATAAACAGTCAGCGAAATATTTAAATACATGCAATGTAACTCTTAACTTCCCTTAGTCTGATTTGGAATAATTCCTGCAAGATTCCAACAATCCGAAATTTATCTATTTGATGTATATCCTAAATTTTAATTAACGTCAAAAGAATAAAGAAAACGTCGAATATCTAAATTTTATAAATCTGGGGGTACGTAATTTTATGTAACATAAACAGAATGAAACGATCAAAGCACAGTCCGAAATAGTTTAGGAGTGAATATGCTTTATATATTGAATTGCAGTTTAAACGTTTCTTAATTAAAATTAAACCAAAAGGCATATTCATTCGTCTAAATAAATACACACAAACATTTTATTAAAATCGTCAACACATAAATTCATAAAAATATGTAGTTACCTTAACACAGAACAAATGGTAAATCGAACTTCCTTTTCTTTCTCCCAACAATACATTAGCAATCGCTCCACTCGGTATATGATTGATGGAAACTAATTGCTTCTTATTTTTTATATTTACGTTTCCATAAACATTATACCGGTAAATCTTTAAACCAAAACCGTACGCTGCGATAACTACTCCATCTGGTTAACGTTAATATGTAGACAAATAATATTTCATTTACAGCTGCCAAGTCGTAGGTCCAAATCCTACTCGAGATAAACTTTTTATTTATGTATTTAATAAAATTAATAATAATTATTGTGATCGACAAAATTTACAAAAATACGAACAACTAATATTTACAACGGTACTTATTAATTCACACTACCTAGTAAAGAGGGAATTCCACTATCTATCGATGTCAATATGTAAACCAAATTTTAATTTAAAACTCCAATCTAAACTTGATATACCAACCAAAAACTTTATTTTGTTCCCAAAATAAGGAATCTAAATGCGATTACCATTTGCAGTAATTTGAAATATCTTCAAATACGTAACGAAAACCGTTACAATCCAAAAGCTTCCAAAATGTATGTGTTATAACGTTAATTTTTTTGAACCATACCACATTTCACATGTCCGGTATTAATGAATGACTTACAGTTTCGAAACTAACGACAAATACTCGCTAAAATCACGACCACGTGATAATCATTTCGCATAGAAAATAAAATATCTTGTATCAACATGGCGTTTTTATATTTTACATGTCATGAAAAACAACTGCTCATTGCTGCCATAAAAATTCTACATAAAAATAAGAGTTCCACTTCTGTAAATGTAGATTACATTCAGAATCAAATTTATCTACCACTTCACATTTGAATATTGCGCTATTTCTACCGTTTCTGTAGGAATGTTTCCATTTACACTCAATTTCTAGGTACCTTTTCCTTTCAGGTATCATTAGTTTATTGAATGATTGATAACCTGTTCTTTTTCAAGATCTTTTTCAACGTTGTACTGCATAGCCATATTCCAACAGTAAAAGTAAAGGTAAAAATTTCGAACTGGCGAGGGGATTATTACAAGTAACTACACATACAACATTAATGTGTACAATCTGTGTGTACTTTCACACATATTTTACACAGACCTTGATGATAAATATACCTACAGTTTTCACCTTACAGACAGTTTCATGCAATCAAAAGTATTTCAGCTCTCATTAGTAATTTGAACATGAAAACTTACATAACCCCACAGTTCTTCAGGATTCGTCTAAATGAAATGTTATAATGGCTATTTAACTTTTGGTTTTACCGTAAATCCATACCAACTTTCTTATTTTAACTAGAATGCTATTTGCCTTGTCGAAAATTATATTAAAATTCACGCCATTTATTACATTTCCCTATAGGTACACCAGTCATTACTCTTTTCTCAAATTAATGTATCTATACAAAATATACATTAGCCTTACTGACCCTTTATACCTCCAAATTTTTTAAATCAAGTCCTAATATGATTATTCCATGCATACAGTTCAGAACCATAGTTTATATTTTCGTTTTGTGTGGTTAATAAATCAACAAAATTGTTTTTAGATTATTGCGATTTAGTACAATATGCAGGGAATAGTGTTGCAAAATACAACTCGTAAGATGAATATTTCATAATTCAGACTTTTATTAGTAATCTTTGTTTATATTGCTCTCACTCGTTGTTGTACAACTGGTGATATTTCCACCATAACATAAAGTTCGTTGAGGGAATAAATCATCTAAATTACCACAATAATCATTCTACTCCTGGTATTACTTTGACTATTTACCTCATGCATATTTTTATAAACCAATTAGAACACTCCGTATTCTTGACGACGGTACGTATATTTTCGACCTGTCCGTCGATTATCAGATTATGCCCAAATTTCCCTCGTAAAAAATTCCTTAAACAAACCCACCCTCGTTAAGCTTATGCGGTATATCCGACAATTTTCTCTCTATCGGTGTATTACTGTCGACTAAGTTAAGAACCAATCATAATTCAGATGCAATGATAATAATAATAATGTATATTTGTGCTTTACACACTAAGTATTTACACACGTCAAACAAAGTAATCTAATACCTGTATATAAATCCTTTAACAATAACTCATTAATAAATATAACTGAACTACTATATATATATATATATATATATATATATATATGTATAAGTGACCGACATACAGTTGGTACAAACGGAAAAAAATTATTGTTCATTTCTCAGAAAATTTAACTCTCGATAAAATTGCTTGCTCGATCTCAAACCTAAAATGGACTTGCAAAAGTTTGAATATCTCGTTTCTTATACGAGGGAGATTCGAAAATGTTAATGCGGCTCAAGAGTAAAGTACCCTTATTTTTCAAAATACACAATAATATCATATTAAAAAGTTGTTTAGAATTGAAATCATATATCAAATATGCAATTTCAGCGAGATTCTCTAAAAAATGTCTACGACGCTTTTCCTTTGTTTTTTTCTACGATCCCTGTATTTTTCGGGAAATAAAATATTTCGGAGGTAGGTTATTTTCTAATGGAACAACAATACGCTAAAAAGCATAAATTTTATTTTCCCCATAAGTGGTAAAAGAGGGGGCACGCTTTAAATGTAAAATACCTTTCGGTCAGAATTTAACCAAATTTTGATATGTTCTAGAACTTGACCAATTGATCAAATGTCTGCATTGCCCGAAAGCTCAAAGCTCAACAGTTTTTGATATACAGGGTCTGCAATATCACTATTTGATACTTTCAATACATCATAAAATGGACATTTTTGCCAATATTAACGCAAAACTTAGTGAAATGTTATTTTTTTGTGTTACTGGTTACAACCTTTTCTTTACTTTCATTATTTTTGTACATACAACTGATATACAGGGTGAGACCAAATATATGTATCTAAAAAGAATTATACGGTGGTATTGTTTTTTGGTGAATGGAAGTTAACACATATATATGTCCATTTAAATTATTATTGCAAGTTAAGTCCCCTAGACGTCCGTTATACAGAGTGTTTCATTTCTTTAATAGATTTAATTGAGTATTATTATACTTTCTAGTTAATTTTTTGATAACTTAATTGAAATGTCTATATTAAAATAAACTATTTGCTAACTGTATATACCTACATAATAGTCACGATGTGTTTATACTGATACTGGGTGTCCAAGTACAAAGGACCAAAGCGATATCTTAAACTTCATATAGGTACGGAAAAAACCGTTAACATAAAAAATCCCTTGCAATTGGATGTCGTTGCGAAATACAAAGCTTTTGGAGATGGACAGATGGAAAGGTTAGATGTGCTTCATTTATTATGCTCAGTATTTTCTAATAAGTTATATTTAGTATTTGCTTATTCGTTTAAACCAAAACCGTAATGTGGTATTGCGCTTTTTCTTCTGCTTTTATTCGTACAACTAGATTTTTTTCTGATTTTGCACTTTTCTTTCCGTTTTTCATACTACAATTATTATTTTTTTCTATTCCCAAACTTATAAAATAACAACAATATAGTAGGTGGCTATGAAAATTCAAAAATTAATCCACTAATTAAGCTTAGTTGCAAATCTACTTTTTGAATTAAAATCGTTGAAGAGTTTATGTGAAAAATGAATCGAATTCCATGTTTTGCTTGTGGAAATGCTTTAGTTCCTAGGGTTATGGTGAAAATAAGTGGTGAGGTAAATGCAAGAAAGCAGGAAATTGTGATTGCACGTCGCCGCGAAGCAAATCTACCAGAGCGGGTCATAATAGAAGAAACTCGAATTTGCAATGTCTGCAATATTTCTATTGTAAGGAAATTCAAGCAATAGACAATAACCCAAATTGTTTGCGATTAAATGTGCTACAAAGGTCAACTCACTTATGCTGTATTTGTAACGATGGGAATGATATATATAAAATATCCATGAAAGGTAGAATTAATATTCTTGTTGAGAGATATACGTGCCATAAAATACGTACTGCTGTAATATTCATTTGGATGAGAATGGTAATCTGTTTGAGTTTCTGCTCCCTGGGTTACGATATGTAAATCGTCCATTATTAGCAGGTAATGAGATTTATATTTTTTTACAAGCATTACGTAAGAAAATTAAGAAAAAAAGCTACCACACCGCTTACGAAGACGAAAATAACTTCCCAGATTCTCAATTTAAAGCAGTCTCTCCTATAACCAAAGATCAATTTAATAATCTTTTCAACTTTTGTGACCCCGTTAGAATAGGAAATTTTTTGAGATATGTAAGTAAAAAAGATCTCTTAGCATTCCTGTGCAAGTTACAAGGTCTTAGTGATAGTTTTTTAGCGGTTATTTTTAATTATCCCACAAGACAACAAGCCAGTTTAGCTATATCTCTAGTTAGACAATCTCTTTCTGCAAGATTTGTACCCCAAAATATTGGATTTACTGCTACAACAAGAGACAGCTACATCGAAAATCATGTAACTCCTTTTGCAAATCGTCTATATAATCAAAACCTGGATCGGCCTCAAGTTATAGTGTATAATGACTGTACTTATCTAGAAATAGAGAAAAGTTCTTGTTTTAAAGTGTTGCAACAGTCCTACTGTACTTATAAGGGTAAACATCTTATCAAGCCATCTCTGCTTGTTACCCCGAGCGGATTTATTCTAGACATTCAAGGGCCATATTTTTCAAATTCTGAAAACAACGATGATAACATACTTATAAGTGAATTTAATAGAGATGTGAATGGAATGCGTGAATGGTTTAATGAAGGATATATTTTTATTCTCGACCGCGGGTACTTGGATGCTATTCCAGCTTTAAATAGATTAGGTATTAATTTTAAAATGCCAGCCTTTTTGCCCAGAGGTCAGCTACAGTTATCCACAGAAGAGGCTAATGATAGTCGTCTCGTTACGAAAACCAGGTGGATCGTAGAAGCACGCAATGGGCACTTAAAATCAATTTTTAAATTTTTCAGCTTTAAGATAAAAACACCCCACATTTGTAATATTTCTGATTTTCTTAAAATTGCTGGAGCAATTGTAAATAAATATTTTCCACCCATTTTAATGCAAGATGCTATTATTGAGCTAGCTGAAAATATTCTTCAAAAAGTTCAAGAGCCAAATGTTGTTCAAGCCAGGGTTGAGGAGGAAAACTTACGCGCTAGAAGGGGTAGATGGGTTGATTTAAATGAAATTATCGTTCCCTCATTCCCACGTTTGTCACATTACTATCTTAAAGAGTTAACTGTAGGTATCTTTCAATTAAAGCTTGCTCCTTCTTATATACATGACAATGAAATAGAGGACCGCCAGGTTCAATATCAATTTGATGAAAACTACGAACCCGGTATTATACGGGTAAGGATATATTCTCGCCTCAGAAATGCTACTTGTTACCAGTTGTGGATTGCATTTGTGCCGAATAATGAGGAAGATGAACCTAAGCCAATATTAGGTACTTACTGCACCTGCAAGACTGGTGCCAGAACTTTAGGTACTTGTTCTCATGTGGCAGCTGTACTATAGTTTTTAGGATACGCTAGGTATCAAGAGCTAATCAAATATCCTTCTACAAATGTTTTAAATCATATACTAAATGCAAATAATGTGGAGGTGATAGACATTTAACATTTGATTATGCAACTTTTTTAGTTCTATGATAATGGTTATATCAAGACCAAAAATTATTTACTGTTTTTTGCCTCATCGGTTCAGTTAACTGATATCTTATTAAGCTTAGATATTTTTAATATATTAAAATACGTTCATTAACGTTTCTACGTAAACATTTATTATTTCCAATGGCTGTAGTGATGATGGAGACAGACCTGCGAAACCGGTCTGTCGATGGTGTGAACAGTGAAGACACTAGTATCTTAAAGAATTTTCTTTTCTTAGTTTTGCAAAATAAAGATGAACTTCGACAAGCGCCTTATTTATCAAAATAATCTACTGAAAACTTTATTAGAAAATAGTGAGCATAATAAATGAAGCACATCTAACCTTTCTATCTGTCAATCTCCAAAAGCTTTGTATTTCGCAACGACATCCAATTGCAAGGGATATTTTATGTTAACGGTTTTTTCCGTACCTATGTGAAGTTTAAGATATCGCTTTGGTCCCAGTATCCGTATAAACACATCGTGACTATTATGTAGGTATATACAGTTAGCAAATAGTTTATTTTAATATAGACATTTCAATTAAGTTATCAAAAAATTAACTAGAAAGTATAATAATACTCAATTAAATCTATTAAAGAAATGAAACACTCTGTATAACGGACGTCTAGGGACTTAACTTGCAATAATAATTTAAATGGACATATATATGTGTTAACTTCCATTCACCAAAAAACAATACCACCGTATAATTCTTTTTAGATACATATATTTGGTCTCACCCTGTATATCAGGTGTATGTACAAAAATAATGAAAGTAAAGAAAAGGTTGTAACCAGTAACACAAAAAAATAACATTTCACTAAGTTTTGCGTTAATATTGGCAAAAATGTCCATTTTATGATGTATTGAAAGTATCAAATAGTGATATTGCAGACCCTGTATATCAAAAACTGTTGAGCTTTGAGCTTTCGGGCAATGAAGACATTTGATCAATTGGTCAAGTTCTAGAACATATCAAAATTTGGTTAAATTCTGACCGAGAGGTATTTTACATCTAAAACGTGCCCCCTCCTTAGGTTATTCACAATTATCCCTAAAAATATTTTGTATCCAATCAGGAAAACTACATATTCCTTCAAGATTATACCTATCAAATGTGAGGGGAACGTCAAAACATTTAAATTGTAACATTTTGTAGTAACTGTTTATGCACTTTTCTGAAACGTTGAGTTATAATAAATAAAAGAATCTTCAAATTTCAAGAAAGAAGTTTTATTCAAAATGTTAGTCATGAGATAAGCCAAAGAATTACTCCCTTCCGTATGTATATGATATTTAGGAACACCCTATATATATATATATATATATATAATATTTAATATATATATATATATATATATATATATATATATATATATATATATATATATATATATATATATATATATATATATATATATATCAGGGTGTCTCAGAAACATGTTGCCAAACTTTAGGGGTTATAAAGGCCGATGAATTAAGTACTTTTGCCTTATAAACGTATGTCCGGAAATGAGTCGTTAAGGCACTAGACGAAGAAGTGTTAAAAAATTGCAGAATGTTCGCATTTACGACTTTTTGTATTTTTTAATATCTATTAAATAAGAAAAACAATAAAACATTATATTAGTTGTTCAAAATTGCGGCCATCGACTTGCTGACATGCGGTCGTACGTCGAACCATTGATTGGCGAACTCGATAAAGGATGTGCGGATCTTCCTGAACAACTTGACTCGCAGCCATTACCCTTCTGTAGTTACAGGTGTTTCATACACTAATGATTTGAGGTAACTCCAGAAGAAAAAATCGACAGGTGTCAGATCTGGGCTTCGGGCTGGCCAGTTAACAGGTCCACCTCGTCCAATCCACCTCTCAGGAAATTGTAAAGTTAGGTGGTCCCGCACGTTGCGAGTAAAATGCGCCGGAGCTCCGTCGTGCTGATACCACATTCTACGACGAATGTCCAATGGAACATTTTCAAGCAACTCAGGTAGAACTTCTTGTAGGAATGTTAGGTAGATTTGACCATTTAAACGTGGAGGTAGTAGGTACGGTCCAATAATATGATCTCCTACTATGTCAGCCCACATGTTAATAGAGAACTGATACTGGTTAGACTTCTGAAATGTTCCATGAGGATTTTGGTCGCTCCAAATGTGACTATTACGGCTATTGAAGTAACCTTCTCTAGTAAAGCAAGCTTCATCGCTAAATAGAATAACTGAGCTAAAATCGAACTGTCGAGCGCATTTTTCCAAATACCAGCGACAAAAGTTTACTCTTGGACCGTAATCCCGTTGGGTAAACTGTATACTTTTTGAAGATGATAAGGGTATAGCAATTGTTCATGAAGTACACGCCATACTGATGCCCTTGCATTTCCAGTTTGATTTGCTATTGCTCGCACACTAGTGGAGGGTTTTTCTTCCACTCGTCGCAATACTTCTTCTTCCATCTCCACCGAACGAGCCGTTCTTTGCTGACCCGTACCTCCATTTCGTTTAAAATTTCCTTTTTCTCTTAAACGAAGGTGTAATGAAACGAATAATCTGCGAGATGGATGGCGACGATTGGGAAACCGACCAGCGTAGATCCGTGCAGCTTCCCTGCTATTGCATCTTGCTTCTCCATAAATCAGATGCATATCAGCCATTTCCTCAAAACTAAAATGCTCCATAGTAAAAGAATTCTTCTTTACTTAAATTATCACTTTAAAATAACAACTATTTGAAATTTACAAAATCAAAGTGACATTCAAAACGTCATTCAAAATTTGAACAATTTTTGATAATTGAAGAAAAAGTTCTTTTGCTATGAAACATTTCAGTTTTGAGGAAATGGAAAAAGGAAATTTTAAACCAAATGTAGGTACAAGTCAGCAAAGAACGACTCGATCAGTGGAGATGAAAGAAAAAACAAAATTAAAAAAAGCTTATCAATGAAGCTTGTTTTACTAGAGACAGTTACTTCAAAGACCGAAATACTCATATTTGAAGCAACCAAAATCGTGTCGATGGCCGCAATTTTGAACAACTAATATAATGTTTTATTGTTTTCTTATTTAATAAATATTAAAAATACAAAAAGTCGTAAATGCGAACATTCTGCAATTTTTTAACACTTCTTCGTCTAGTGCCTTAACGACTCATTTCCGGACATACGTTTATAAGGCAAAAGTACTTAATTCATCGGCCTTTATAACCCCCTAAAGTTTGGCAACATGTTTCTGAGACACCCTGTATAAGAAACTTATGATGCAGTCAGTACTGGTAACTAATATACCATAAAGACCCCCCAAAAACACTTACAATTAAAATATTAAATAGTGTGGCACTTCGCACTATTTAATACTTAAATTACCGATACATTTATGCAAAAAAATACATTATGCATAAATGTATCAATAATAGCTGTACAAACTCTTTTAATATTTATGTTGTAAATGTTTTTGGGTTTTTTTGTCAGTTAGTATAGTTCTGTGTAACTCACGATAACTATCTTGATAATGGAAATAAACATTTTCGAGAGCTCGATAATATCAAAGAGTTTTAACGTTAAATAAGACTAAACAATATGACAAGTCAGTAAAGTTCTAAAAAAATTTATATTTGATTACTCATTGACTCAGCGGTTAAGGTGTCAGACTTGTAAGTGGAGTGAAGTGAAGTGAAGTTCATAGCAAATGAATTCGACTCAGGACTAAGCCCCATGACGAAAGCATAGTCCGCTTCCAAAACGTCGTGCTATAAAATTAAAATCTGTGGAAATAGGCCAATCAATTCAACTAATTACTTTAATGAATGTCAATATCAATTAGTCTTCATGTTTACACGTGAGTCCCTTATTCGGTGCTGTCTTGAGCACTATGTGTTTGTTAAGTAACTTTTTGAGTTTTGAAAGTTGCACGCCTTGTAAGTGCTTGAAAAAACTGTGCTGGCGTAATAAAGGAATGACGTCATTACTAATGCCGCAATTATCTCAGGTTTATACTCAATGTGTAGTTTAAACTGCTTTATTTTTATATTTGTTACTTACATTCGTTGCAAAACTGATTTCTTTTACAAGATTATAAAACAAATCTGATGTTGCCAGCAAAGGAATTTCTTATGCGTGTCTCTAGCTGTGTTAGCAAAGATGTATATATATATATATATATATATATATATATATATATATATATATATATATATATATATATATATATATATATATATATATATAGTAGAAAAGGATGAATAAACTGTTTTAATATTCTTGCTTATACGAAATGTAAACAATTGAAAATCACAAAAATGCGTAATTAAAATATAACTTTCTGTTTAAAATGTAATCATGTCTTTCGGTGTAATTTCACACAATGTAGAGCATCAAAATTGTGTTTTCGTTAATTTAAATTTAATATGTTTTTTGCACATAATTTATTTATTACATAAATAGAGACAGCGAGAGAGAGTAGAAATGTGAAATAGCAAACGCTTGATTCTCCAAAATACTTTTTACAAAAAAAATGTTTAACAAGAAAACACTACAAAATGCTACCCAAATTGAGCACATTCTACATTGAACCCAGAATTCTCCCCTCTGATTAGCATAAAACGCATTTTCGCAAAATATGCAATTAGCATCGTCCTCGTTCGGTTCCAATTGTCGCGGCATATCTTCTAACGCGTTGCGAGAATCAAGTTTTACATCATCACTTGAATTGTCAGATTCATCAGACTAAACTGCATTGTTTGGACGTGTGCTTTGTACATTGACTTCCCTTTTTTTGAAGTCCATTTTTTTGTTTCAAGTATCTTTCTGAAAACAAGTTTCGCTTAACGTCACGAATTTTTGTCTTCTCGGTGCTTCTATTTATTGGTTGGTTTCCTCGTCAACAGGTTCATCGAAGATTTATACTTTTAATGGCTCCATAAATGACTCATTCAAAGTCTGGAGGTTGTGTATCGAGTGGGAAGGCAGACAAAATGGCAACATGGTACGTGCGAAGTCGATAACGTCAATGTTGCGAGTGTGGCTATAATGGCCATCAAAGATTAACATGGCAGGGCTCTCTTCAGTTGGTTTATTGTACCGGATAAATTGACGGAACTACTTGGCAAAAATATGAGACTGTACCTAATCGTATGGATGTACAACTTTTACGAACCCAGGACGAGCTCCCTTCTTAAGCTGAATCTTCATATATTTCCTGAGAAAAATAACCAAGGCAGGAACAAAGCTTACAGCTGCACTCATACAAAAAATAACTGTAATCAAATCCCCTCTCTCTGCTAATGTTAACGAAGCAACTTATCGTGTGCCTTTAAGTCCTATCACTGACGAAACTTTAGTTTGCACAGGCCTTATTTGTCCACATTATCAGCATTATTCGAAGAATAAGGCATTTAATTTTCAAGGAGGTTAAAGCGCCTTCAACTCTTTCTTTACAAAAGCCTGCAGCTCTTGCAAATTATGTCCCCGTTGGTTTCCTCATTGACAATATTGGGTGTCACTTTAAGAATTAATTACTATCAGGCTCTGTCTGCTATTCCGGATGTAGAAAACTTAAATTATTTATTAGGAATTAATCGACATGCCTAAGAGCTATATGTTGGCATTTTATGGCTTTAAAATATACAACTGTTTCTGAAATATTTGGTAAAAACCAAAAACTGCTCCTCCCTGTACGCCGCTCAATTTCTTCCAAAATCTAACCAGATCTAGGAGAAATAAAAATAAACTTAAATACAAACTTTTAACTTCCTACTTATTATCGTGCACAAAAGGATATTGGTAGAAATTGGTGACCAAGGTGCCGTAACAAGGAAAAGAGGAATTAGCCGGAAGCTCAGTCGGTCGGTTCAGCACTTGGATGCATGGGCGTTTTGGCAGGAGAAAGGAAATACATAAAGTTTAAAAAAAGGGCACCACTTGATTGACTTCTTTATCACCCCTCTATCAAGAAAAGGGCTACGGCCACCTAGGACAAAAGAGACAGCTAAAAGAAAGTGGTGAACTAAGTCCACGCTGAGGAGGAACTGGTTAGGAATGGAAGCGTAGATCACAGGAGTAATGAAAGAACGTACAATCGTTTAACACCCCGTATTTAATATACCCTAACGTTAAATAGCATAAACGTTACAATAACATTCAAATGTTCATAAATATCTAACACAAAAATATAATCAGAGGCCATGTCTCCATGAAATAAACCAATAGCAATCAACTTACCTTTCCACCCGAAGTGAGAACAACCTATGAAATTTTCTTGAGCTGTACCTACTCATCCACCAGGCAGTTCGGCATCTAGTGTTGCCCCTAAAGAAAAATAATACCCGAAACATATATTTATTATTATCCGAAATTAACTTTTTTTTTTTCGAAATTCAGCGAAGAGCTCTCCGTTGGATTAACTTATCAGTTTCCAAACAACCCGACGCAAATAAACCCCAAATATAAAACAAAAATTTAGCACTAGATGTCTACCCTGTTGTTTACTTATGTAAGCACAAAATATTATTAAATTTAGTTAACATGAGCATTACAGAAAAATTAATAAGCATAAAGCATTTAGATAAATTTTGAAAGGCCAAGTTGATTACCAAGTTGGCAAGTAAGCATAAAGCTACAAAAAAAAAAAATTCAGATTAGTAACTCCTACTTCAGACAGTTTTAGAATAAACCATTATTAAAATTGTAATCCGAAAGAAAAATTATAAATGCGATACAACCCCAAAACTAGTAAATAAATATTCCCGTTTAATTACACAATAATTGAAACCCCAACAGTTAGCCTAATCTTATGACATACATTGTATATTTAACTCAACGAGCAGCATTCAGTGAACAAACAGCTGGTTGTGTGTACAGTAGACACAGGTAATTCTAACCGTTTCACAATTATGGCTATTTAGCAGAACAAAGCCAGCATACAAGAAAAGTAAATAGATGATATATAAATTCTATTGTAAAGTTAAATGTAAGTATAAGCAAAACTTGAATAACCCAATTTATCTTTTACAGGTACAAATGTATAGTATTACTCTCGATTACTCAGAAAAAAAAATTGTTTAGCAATAAAGCATAAGCATTAAGTTCAAGATTAAGAAAATTGCAGAAACACACTAATACAAGTAGTAGCACAGTAATATAATGGTTATAAACCTTCAGTAAAGTACTGATAACGGAAGCATCGTTATCCAGAAAACAATCAAAGTCACTCACCATAGGTAAAATTGTGTCTGCGTGTAACAATAATACTTATCGGAAACTAAACGTAGGTGTAATGTATATTTCTTCTGTTAAGTCGGAAGATATTAGGAGAAGGAGTAATCGTAGATGGTTTCCATTCAGGCTTGAAGACCGCTAACTAATATTTCACCCCTCGGACGAATGATATCCAAATGTGTTGTCAGGAACGGTTTAATTATTCCTTAGGGAAGCACGAAATATGTTAATCTTGAGTGAATGTGTAAAGGACCAAAAAGAACCTATATAAGATAAATGTGTTAGAATTTAAGTCGATACCCCAACTTTTAAAATATGATCTTTAGCTGTAGTAACAATTTCAAAACATGTACGCATGCATTTCAAAACTATGTCTTGTAAATAAGTAACGAAAGTGAGTAGCTTACCTCTTGATCGAAACCAAAGTGTAGCAGAAGCAACAAAAAATTAAAGCCGAAACAACATTCGAAATCCCAACAGGATTTATTTATAAGGAAAAGATTTAGAACCAGCAACAGGCTGTTACAAATTTTCTTGAAAAATTCAATCAAATTTTTAGGAACACCTTTTCCAAATTTTACATGTGCTTCTCACTACGCATTTAATTTCTTTCTTTTCGCCAAAATGGCGTTTTTCTTCTTATCTCAAGGTACCAGAAAACCAAAAAAAAACAGCCTGATTATTTTCACCAATCCCAAAATTTTAAAGTAATCACGTGTTTGAAATATTTTAAATTGAAACGATTTTTAGTGACAATGTTGCCATTTTCCAACAACATACACGAGGAGTCGCAATATAAAGACCATAAATTCATACACCAAGTTTTACACGTATCAAAACTAACAACCATCCACACACGCGGGCGCACACACATACATATACACACACGCGCGCGCACACACGCATACACACACACATACACACGTACACACACACACACACACACACACACACACATACACACATACGCATACACGGATACACACACACGCATACACATACACACACACACACACACACACACACACACACACACACACACACAACACACACACACATCAACATCCAAACAACACACACACACACACACACACACACACACACACACACACACACACACACACACACACACACACACACACACACACACACACACACACACACACACACACACACACACACACACACACACACACACACACTGTAACAACCCTTTTTTTTGTGTTGTATTAAATAATACTTTAATTTTAGATCTTTTATTCATTTAGTAGTAAATATAAGAAAAGTTTTTAAGTTTTGTATGAGGTAGGCAACTTAAATTGCATATCTTAATAGTACATATTTTTTAAGTGAATACATTTCATAAAGATTTATTTCCCTTTCCTTAGGAATGGTATTCTGATCATTTAAAAGCCGCGCAATGCGTAATAACTAGCCTTTTTTTTCTTTTTCAATTCACTTGCTGCTAAATGTAATAGCATGAAGCATGTAGTTGTGGGGAATTTTCCCTAAATTTTAGTGTAAAGTGCCACCGGTAGATGATAAGTTATTTTTTTTCTCATTATAGTTAAAACTAAAGCCTTTGCTTTTTTTAAGGCACTTTTTTTTACTTTTTACTCACTTACTTACTATTACACTTTTATATTTTATACGTTTACACCTTTTGCATACTTTAATAATGCATATATTTTTTAATTGTAATGGAATTAATTTTTAATTTTTACTTTTAAAGTACCACTTTTATTAACTACCTTATTTTACTTGGTTTACATCATAAATCGCAATTTTTTTTACATACTAAAAACTTCAAAGTAATGCATTAGTTATTATGGATTCGAATTATTAAGAATAAATTATCAAGATAATTCCAGTGGGGTGTGGCTGGTAACCTTAGATCTGGAGATTGCACCACAATGATGCTATAATAATTTCATCTAGTTGCCCGTTCCGTTTCATGTGTCACCAGCGGTAATAAAATATATACAGAACTGTTCAAAGGTATGATTTTTTAGTAATTAACGAATAGGTTTAAGACCTTTTCCATTACAATTGATTATTAAATAAACGTTAGTGTGTCTTGTAATTTTATTTTCATTTTGATTAATGTTGTATTATTATTAACAAACTTGGTTTAGCTGTTCCAATAACGTACATTTAAAAATAGCTTGGCGCTCGAGGTATCATTTTATTGTTTTTATTTACATTACATATTTTTCTTATTAATTAAGTATAAGTGAAAATAATTAAGCAGATGGGAAGCATGCAGTATTTCAGGTATGTTAATTAAACTCAGTATATTAGAACTCTCCCTTATCTTAATTTACCAATTGAGCCAACGGCAGTGGCGTTTTATTTATTACATCATCGCTTTTGTTTTAATGTTATAATTTGGCCCAGTTATAATGTCATAAGTTGACGACGCCTATTAATGGTATAACACATACACACACCCACACACACACACACACACACACACACACACACACACACACACGCACGCACGCACGCACGCACGCACGCACGCACACGCACACGCACACGCACACGCACACGCACACGCACACGCACACGCACACGCACACGCACGCGCACGCGCACACACTGAAGCACACGCATACGCACACGTTTCAGATTCAGACCTGAGGCTTTAAATATATGTATTTGAATCACCCACGGAATCTTTTTGGTAAATGTTTGACTAATTTAAATGAATTTCTTTGCATTTTTTATTGTACTTCATACACCCAAACTATTTATTATACTTATTAATTAATGCGTAATTGTTCCAGTTTATTTAAATGAAAAATACATTTCTTTGTCAACGTTAGTGAGGTTTTTTAACGATCTCACCTCTTCCTTACCTCACTAGATATGAGCTACACCTTTTCCAGTTTAATTTCAGAAAGTGTTAAATGAATTTCAGTTTCGTTAATTTAATTTCGGATCATGTCATTTGTAATTAAGAAAAACAGAAATGTAATTAAGATCAATTTTGTGTAAAATTAACAGAACACTTTTAAATGCAATACAAGAGTGCATTGTACATCTTACTGCCCCACGAGCTTGTCGTTCAGTGCTAACACTTCAGCATGAAACGAGAATGTATGTTGTGCAACCTGACAACAGTCACCCCCAGTTATGTCAACTTTTGCTTGGTCAATCTTGAGCTCCAAGTACGCATTCTCTGCTCAACCACACTTAGACTATCCACAATAGGTATACGGATTTGATTTTTGACTGTATAAGTAGTTTCAATTGGGTTGAGCATTGGCGAATATGGACCTAAACTCAGCAAAGTTCACGAGTTCCATTTACAACGTTTTCCAACCTACTGTAGCAAGGGGCATTATCGCAGACATTAAGCTGATTTCCTATATCTTGCCATGATGCACGAATTGTTGTGATTTGTAGATTCCGCTGTACATGATCCGAGTTTTCTCTCCATTGCTATTATTCCGGCTGCAGACATTGCGCCAATCAAATGAAAATTTAGTCCTCTTGAAGCAGACAAAACTTGTATAGCCCTTGAACGATCAGTATTTCTTCTGCAAAACGAATTGAATTTTGAATGTAATTATTCAATGCATTAACATATTCCGATCGTTTATGTTTATTCTGAACAGTATTCATATTTACAGATTGAGTTTGTACCTTTTTCATTGAATACATTCTTCCTTCTAAATCGTTTGCTGTCGTTGTTGCACACACTTTTTTTCCAAATTTTCGTAGCACTTTAATTTTTAATTGTTTTAAAATTAAACTGCTTCTAACCACAACAGAATAGCCTTTATTCCAACTTCAGTTAACAATTTTCGTTTTGATCTTCCTCTTTCGAACATTCTTTCTGTACCCGAACGCACCCAGTGGAATGTCGTTTTGTATTTTATTCCTATTGTAGCCGCCAATGCCGTCCAGTCGTCTCCTCTATTCGCACAGACCTAAATCCTTTCCCGGTGCTGGTTGCTGTGCCTTTCATAGGTTTTTCTTATCACGGCAACTTCATCTTCAACACTCGTTCGGCAGATAAGACATGTTCTATTCCGTAGCCTTTCAAAGCACTCAGCATGCAGGAGATGTCGACATGGAGGAAGGCGGTTTACAATATTCCTTACCATGGATGTCCTACAAATGCCATTTATAAATATTATGCACACGCAATCTTTGCACACTGAACTCTTGTAATTTATGTTTGTTTACTATTCAAAATCTTTTCAGATTATGTTAATTTTAATTTCTTAAATTAACACTTTCAGAAATTAAATTGACGGATCTGAAAGTAAATTAACGCTTTCTGAAATCAACTTGATATATTCTGAAATTAAACTGGAAATGGTGTAGTTGTAAAACCTCGTTCATTTTTTAAACAACAAAACAATGTTGGACACGCCAAAAGTCTCTTACTGAAAGTGGAATTCCGTTAGTAGGTCAAAATTCTAGTGAGGGGTAGTGCTAATAACCATTGTAGAGAGATGCATGACATTTCCGTTGGAGTATATATAGATTTCGACTCGCAAATAAATATAAATGCAAATGAAGAGTGTTAAAACTTTTAAAAACAAAAGTATAGTAGGATTCTTTTTGATCACAAAAATTAAAATTATTCCCTGAAACTAGTTAATAAATAATTAATCTTTTTGGAAATTGTTAAAGTTGACCGAGTACGAAATAGTTTAAATTGTAAGTCTTCCAACCTTATTTTTAGTATTCTTATTTTAAATATGGAATGAAAATTACGAAAAATATCACTATTTGCACATCTTTATAAATTGTAGGGAAAATGTATTTAAACGACAAATCTATAAATAGATGCGAAGCACATATTCTAAAATTAACACTTCCACGTCTCATTAAGTTGCGACTGTTGAATAATGGGGACTGAATGAATTATACAATTTAATAAAGTTGCTACATAAATGATGACTTTGATAGGTGAAAAATAGTAAAATTAAGTAAATGTAATTCGCTACAATAGTTTGGACAGATGTTGAATGTGAATAGAGCTTAAACGTCAATTGTTTTTTTGAGGTTAGTTTTTTATTTTGACATCTTCAGTCGTTTACAAATTGAATCAAGGAAAAGTTGGGCATTGAAGAACCTGTTAAAGTAATTGAATTCTATTACGAAAATGGACGTCCAAACCAAAGTGCATTTTGTGCTCTTCGTGATTTTGTCGGCTCGCATAATCGACCAACCGAGAGTGGTATTGGTAAAATTGTGAAGAAATTCCAAGAAAGTGGGTCTGTGGCAGATGTTAAGAAGCCAGTATGTGCTCGTGCAGGACGCTCACCCGAAAACATTGTTGCCGTGAGGGAGATTCTGACTGGGAGCCCAAACGCCCCTATTCGACATCGAGCACTTGTCCACAGTCACTTTGCATCGGAATTGAGGAAAGATCTGTCGTTGCACGCGTACAAAATTCAATTAACGCAAGAAATTAAAACGCCGGACCATTTCAGGCACCGTACATGTGCCGATTGGATACAGGAACAAAGACAAGTAAATAACGAATTTTTCACCCAAAACTTATTCAGCGGCCCATTTCCATCTCAATGGATACGTCTAGAAGTAGAATTGCAGAATATGGGCAGACGAAAATCCAAGGGCAATTGTCAAAACACCAGTGCATCCACAAAGAGTCACTGAGTGGCGTGTTTTTTTGTGCTGGAGGAATTATTGTACCATTTTTCTATGAAAATGATTCTGCGAATTCGGTCACAGTGAATCGCGAGCACTACCGCGCAATGTTAAACAACTTTGTGTGGCCAATATTGGATGATTGTGACATCGATGGCATGTGGTTTCAACAAGATGGCGCCACACAGCCCACGCCTCAATGGATCTACTGCATGAGCAGTGTCCCGGGCCCATAATCTCCCAAAACAGCAAAGTCAATTGGCCACCGAGATCTTGCGATTTAACACCGTCAGACTTCTTTCTTTGGGGCCATCTGAAGAGTAAAGTGTATGCCAACAAGCCAACCACATCCAGCAACTTAAAGACAAGATTTCACGGCACACTGATGATAGAATTATCCCGCGATGTTTCGATAAGCGGATCAGTGTGCCGCCGGAGCCGTGGCCGTCTATTCGCAGTCATTATCTGCCACACTTAATTGTAATGGATCAAATAATATGCTTCATTAAATAAATTGAATAAGTCACAGACACAGACACGGACACGGACACGGACACGGACACGGGACACGGACACGGACACGGACACGGACACGGACACGGACACGGACACGGACACGGACACGGACACGGACACGGAAA
>JARFJB010000827.1:3367500-3467500 GCA_036346205.1 Vesta saturnalis
TCCATTATGCAGTTTTAGTATAAAATATTTTTTCCGTGTGACGATTAAAAAGATGTAATTTTAGGGGGGTCAGACGTTAGGTGTTTCTTTTAGTTAGTTAAAGTTAGGCGGTCAAGGGAAGAGGTCGAACGCTGAGTGTGTGATGTAGGCTTAGCGCGCGTGTGATGTAGGCTTAGCGCACACAGAACTTTCCTACGTTCTACCCGGGTTATTTAAAGCTATCGTGAGGAAATTTTCCAGTTCACCTTGTTGTGGTTTTATAGAAAGGATACAATTATCCCGGGCACCTTCTTTGTTTTGCTATTCGTTGGTCAAAAGCGACATTTTTGTGCCCATTGGGGACGAATCGTGTGTATTTTAGAGCTTTCCTCATTTTTGGAGTAAAATCTCACATAAGGAAGTTGTGATATCTTGTAGTTTGGTTAATTTATTTGTGCATCGAGAAAGTACATCCGCGTCCACAGCTGTTCATACTGATAAAAGGTTGCTGTAAATAGATATGGCTATATCAATCGTTTTGAAAATAACTTAATCTTTGAGTATATTAAACCAGATGAAACAGTTATTAAATCAGTTGCCGCTGTGAGATGGAAAAAAAAAGAATTAGATGGATCATTTTGTGCGAATTAATGTAATTACTATTCTGTGTTTATTTTTGGTGACTTTAATGAAGTTGTGTTTATTTAGGCGGATGAATACACCTTCTCTTGTGTATAGTATTGCATAGACGCCCTTCAAGCGATTAAGATAATTTTAATAAAAGTGTATTCTATCGTTTATCGTAATATTACATATTGTGTGTTTTTATTCTTATCACTACCCAAAATTCACATTACGAGAATTGTCAAACTTGTGTTTTCGACGCCATTATTATATCTTTAATGTGTTAACTTAGTTAAGGTAATATTTAAAATTTTACGTAAGAAAGGTGGTGCTTTACCTCCGAAATTAAATAAATAAATTTGCTTTCGGAAGGAGGGACTTCCGAAAGTAAATTTATTTATTTGCTGTTTGATGATAACTGTACCGATACCTGTTTATTTTTTTATTATTATCATGGTATATAGATAGCGTTAATGAATTTGAGTGTATTATTTTGTTATTGAATGTAAGATTATATGTGATTTCATTCCTTCCTTACAGCGTTATCACTAGTTACGAAGGACTAAATATATAAGATAAGATATTTTGATTATGTTTATGTTACTAAGTTGATTTACACTACCTTACAGCGGCCACGTTTATTTATTTTTTTTATGATTTTGATGAAAGCTTTTAACGTAATAATTTATGAGAGTTTTTTGCTGTTAGATATTTGCTATTCTTTTTTGTTTTTTATTTTTTAAGATATAAAATTTAACGTAAAGTAAAATTAGAGTAAATAAGGGTGGTGAACTATCAATTGGTCTATTAGCACGCCCTTTCATTTTGATTACATGCAAATATTTTGAAGCTTTACAGGAAACGCTGGATCAAGGCTTTAGTTTACGGATTCACCTGGTTTATGCGAGGAAAGGTAAGTAAGTTTTTTGTTTGTTTGTTTTTGTTTTGTTATTGGTTATATACTAATTTATCACAGACACATCTAATCACATTTTTCTTAATTTAAATCATCAAAATTAGTGTCTATAAATTCATTCACAATACGTAAGCTTTTGGTTTGAAATATGTTGTTATAAATATTTTGTTCACGAGAATGTTAACATACATTTAAACAGTGATCTTAAAATTAAAAAAGTGCGGGAAGAAATTAAACAAAAGTATATTAAATATCGTGATCGATTCCAGGTACACTCTAAGGAGGTAGCCAACGAACAACGAATTACTGGACCATAGTGATGAAATGCGAAGACTAATACGCTTTGAACCATCGGATTTAGAAAACCAATTTGACTAAGTACTGTCACTCTACTATACAGTATATTTTACGCATATTGTCAATAATGTTCCTGTTGCCTTGTTATACGAATTAGCTATGTTCGAGTACTTGCTAAAAGCAAGAGGATTATCAGTGGATTATCCTTACCATGCCAATATTAGATTATGGTATTTAGAAGATAAGTCTTTTTTCATATTTATCTTTTGTTTCACAGAAACAGATTATAAATTAGAATAAATTAAAGAAAAACTAGCACCTGCATGAGATTTAGGTTACATTTATTTATGGTAATATATTCATGTATATCACGTATGGATCTGTAATTTGAATAATATTCCTTTATGTATAAAATACAATGAAATGTTTAACTACCTTACTCGATAAATTTATGCTTACATTTTTTATAATCTAACTTACTTATGACTCCGCACGCAATGATTGCATAACACGTAACTGAATACAAATATCTATAATACGCTGATTGTATTATATTATGCATTAATGATGTGAAACAACCTTTAGATACTTTCATACTTAATACTCTTAATTCCCCTAATATAATAATAAACAAATTGGTTATCCACAAGACAATCTTCAATTCCTTTAGGATAAAGGAGTTTGTTTTTAAATCATTAAAACCGCAGAATCTACTAAGTAATGTCGTGTCATGTCGTATAAGATATATATATATATATATATATATATATATATATATATATATATATATATATATATATATATATATTACAGGGTGGCGCACCATATACGCGTCGATCGTTTAAAGCGGAACCGTAATAATTTGTGAAAATATTTCAATACAGTCATATATAGGGTCTTTATGTGCACATTTTAGAGTTACTTTGGTATATACAGGGTGTGTCAACAATAAGATAGATTTTTGAATTCTAGAGACTAAGAAAAGTTTAGTTACTGTTATGGTTCCTATACCTAAAACTTACCGTTCTCGAAATATTTCAATTTTTAAAAAAATACAGGCTCAAAATCAAATGTCCCGTACGCCTAGTAGATTTTCATTCGCAGCTGACACGACTATTTTACCATAAGAATAAGGTTGAAATGACATATGAAAATACTGCAAAATATTATACAGGGCGTTATAAAATTTACTTTCAACTTGATGAACTTTTATGTCAAATAACTTTTTTATTTTAAATAGAACACCCTATATTTGATAGCATAGCTCGATGGGGATATAAGTTGGCTTTCAATCTGTATTAGCGTTCCCTATACCTATCTATCATATTCCTCTATAAAAGATCATTTTCTCTTTCACATAATATTACGTCCATTCCTGTATTAAAATTAAGCCAAAAACAAAGGTGGCTAGGAAAACAAAATGTTAACATTTATTGCCCGTTACAAAATAAATTACAAATGTCAGTGTGACTTCCGTTAGTTGATTAGACGCACGTTGTAAACAAATTTGAAATTGAAAAATAAAAATTTATTCGCGAAAGGAGCGTGTTGATATATTAGTACTTAGAGAGTGTCAAGAGAACTGTCTATTGGCATCGAAGGTTTACTCCCAAAAATATCCAGCTCGAAGTCATCCCGACAAACGCTCATTCGAAAAATTACTCCAAGTGTTTCGCACAACAGGAAGTGTGGCTTATCCCAAAATTAACAGTGGAAAAGCCATTCTTGGTGATGAGGATAATGAATTTGCAGTTATTGGAAATATAATAGAAAATCCTCACGTAAGTCAACGTATTTTAGTCAATGAGACGGAAATTGTCAGGGTATTTTGAACACCCTGTATACGTATTGCGTAATTTGGTTTGTAATTCTATGCACTTAGTTAGATTCCGTATATACATTTTTTTTGTTGTTGTCAAGTTGAGTTTTATAGATAAATTTGTGTTACGTGTGTTGCGACCTTTAGGGATGGTGCGTGTGTGGCGAGCTTTAGTTTGTTTTGTTTGTGAATTATTATTCCGTAATTTAGGTTGTTTTCCTTATTATTCCCCGTTTATTGAATGTTGAGTAACGTATTATTTGTATATAGTTGTATATAAGTGTAAATAAGGTTTATTTCGTTTGATTTCCTTAAAAATTATAGAAAGAGTGTAGATTTATATGTATATGATGTCATATTGGCGACATAAAGATGCTTAATTATAGTGGTTCGGCTTAATAGTGAGTATGTTGGTTTTAAGTCATAGAGGAAGAATGTGGGACTGATTGTTTGTACTTGAATGAAAATATAGAGATGTTTTTCACGATGATTATGCTGACGTTTGAGATTTTGGAACTTACCGAGTCCTTACGGACGAAAACGAAGTTTGTGTTGGGGTACCATATCTTCGTTTTTTAATTGGTGGAACTAAATTAGATAAGATTTTTCTTTTGAGTGGTGGGATTCAAAATTCAAGATGGATTTTTGGTAATTTTTTGAATGATTCTGAAACTGATCGCGCTCTCGTGTACTAGTACGGTAACGCTTGTTGTTACGCTTTAAGGGGTGTTTTAGAACGTTGATATATTGGACCTTGTGGTGTTTAACGAACGTACTTTTGTGTAGTAGTCTGGGTAGTTAAGCTACTTCTGAAGAGGACCTGTATAGGGATTTTATTAAAACTGTTCAATCACCAAAGGATTATACCTAGTGCCGATTTCGATTTAACGTCATCAAGTCACCTAGAGATCATCGTCGTGTTATATTAGTGCTTCGTTGAACTCATTGGTTTATATCGCTTTTGCGGATTTAAAAAAAAACATTAACGTTCTTGTAGTGCCTCTTAATTACTGTGCAAAGCGTGTTTAAAGATAAAGAAACTTTGGCAATATAATAAAATTATATTTAATTAAATCAAGTTATTAACCTTTTGGATTATTAGTGGAAATAAAACTGTTTCAAAGATAAAAGTTAACAAGCAAGTTGAGCGCTCAAATTATTATTTTAAAAGAAGTTTTTTTAATTTATGCAGTAACATTTTAACGAGATTCAATCAAGGAATCGTTTGTGTATAAAAGAACAATAGTCAACATCTCATTCATCATTTTGTCAGAGCAGGGAGATTTCATTTCCGTTATAGCAGTAACCGATCACCTGGTTCGCTTTCATTTGTTGTAACACAGGAGAGGTGTAATTCTAGACCTTAGGGTAATATAACATTGTGTTTTTTTTTTATTGAATATTTTCAAGATTTTTTGTGTTTCGAACTATTTTTTTGTTTAATTTTAATACAGGAAGGGACGTAATGTTATGTGAAAGAGAAAATGATCTTTTACAGCAAAACTATCATAGATAGGTATAGGGAACCCTAATACAAATTGAAAGCACACTTATATCCCCATCGAACTGTGCTATCAATTATAGGGTGTTCTATTTAAAATAAAAAAGTTTATCAAGTTGAAAGTAGATTTTATAACGCCCTGTATAATATTTTTGCAGTAATCTCACATGTCATTTAAACCTTATTCTTATGGTAAAATAGTCATGTCAGCTGCGAATGAAAATTTGTGATCTACTGGGCGTACGGAAATTTGATTTTGATATGTATTTTTTTAAAAATTGAAATATTTCGAGAACGGTAAGTTTTGGGTATAGGAACCATAACAGCAGTCTCTAGAATTCAAAAATGAGAAAAAATACAGGATGTTCCATTTAAAAAGTCATATGTTTAATATGCGTCTTATTGTTGACACATCCTGTATATACAAAAGTAATTTTAAAATGTGCACATAAAGACCCTATATATGACTGTATTGAAAAATTTTCACAAATTATTACAGTTCCGCTTTAAACGATCGACGCGTATATAGTGCCCCACCCTGTATGTGTATATATATATATATATATATATATATATATATATATATATATATATATATATATATATATACATACAGGGTGTCCGGAAAAATGTGGGAAATCTCTCGGATTTAGATAGAAGACGAAAAAATAACATGGCAAGTACCTATAAATTTTTTTCCTCCAGACACTCCCTACGGAGATGTGAGCCCCTAAAATTCAGTATGATGACCACTAGTAGTATCCTTGAAACATGTTTAGCTTGTTTAGTTTACCAGGAATGGCCTAAGTTGTATACCTTAACACCTAAATTTTTAACACCCTGTATGATAAAAATCTAAAAAAAATATTTTCAGGTAGCTTGAACCTTTAGCTAAAAATAAGGTATACTTGTTTAATATCGCTAGAATTAACTATTTTCGAGAAAAAAAATAATAAACGAATTTATTTAATTAATTAAAAACTTCATAAGTGGGTTCAACATGAGCTCCGTGAAGTCTGATACACTCGCGAGCACGACGAATGGAGGACTGCTGTACCCGTCACAATAACCCCACATTGTTCCTTAGCACATCGCAATGAAACGTGATTCTCTGTAGAAGCTCCTCCCTAGTATCAACCGGACTGGAGTACACCAAGGTTATGAGTTGTCCCCACAGGTAGAAATCCAGGTCGGGAGATCTAGGAGGCCAGGCGATAGGTCCACCTCTACCTATCCAACGATTTGGATAGACGTTATTTAAGTGTTCCCGCACATCAACGCTAAAATGAGGTGTTGCCCCATCGTGCATAAAGTACATGTTTCGGCGGGTTTCAAGAGGTAAATACTCTATTAAATCTTGAAAAGCGTTCTGGAGGAACTCCAAATAAAGTTGTCCATTCAATCGCGCCGGCAATACAAATGGTCCAATCAAAAAATTGCTAATGACTCCTGCCCAGATATTAATTGATTGAAACTGATGTTGATGATGCGAAACATTAGTTGGATGAGGATTTTCATCAGCCGTCTGACGCGTATCAATGTGTGAGTTGTGTAAATTCGTGTACAATCTTTGGTAAAAGCTGCTTCATCTGTAAAAAGAATAGTGCTAATGAAGTTTTCATTATTTCGTTGCTGATCCAATAGCCAGTTTGCGAACTGCATTTTACGAGGAAAATCTTCAGGAATCAATTCATGTACTTTTTGCAAATGATATGGGTATAACAGCAGTTCCTGAAGAACTTCATGATTTATTGTTTTCGGCTTACTAAATTGTGCGGCTAACTTGCGACTGCTCGTTGAAGGAGTGCCATCTACAGCATTCAAAATATTTTCACAGAGCATAAAGAACATAAAGAACATAAAGAACATAAAGAACATAAAGAACATAAAGAACATAAAGAACATAAAGAACATAAAGAACATAAAGAACATAAAGAACATAAAGAACATAAAGAACATAAAGAACATAAAGAACATAAAGAACATAAAGAACATAAAGAACATAAAGAACATAAAGAACATAAAGAACATAAAGAACATAAAGAACATAAAGAACATAAAGAACATAAAGAACATAAAGAACATAAAGAACATAAAGAACATAAAGAACATAAAGAACATAAAGAACATAAAGAACATAAAGAACATAAAGAACATAAAGAACATAAAGAACATAAAGAACATAAAGAACATAAAGAACATAAAGAACATAAAGAACATAAAGAACATAAAGAACATAATAATAATAATAATAATAACTTTATTAGATCATAGAACCATGACAACACGGTATAGACCAAGTCAATCCAAAAATACGTCCCTACGAGTAGTGACAAATCTAACTTATAATTTAAGACATGTAAACAACATAAATAAATAACAACTGAATATGTGGAGCACCAATATTTGACTAGAGATTTACACAATGAACAGTTCAAATTCATTGAGGGTGTAAAAACAATTATTAGTGAGAAGATACTTTAACTCTCGCTTGAAATCTTTATAAGTTTTGCAACCAATCAAGCACA
The DNA here is from genome assembly GCA_036346205.1 of Vesta saturnalis. Taxonomy (NCBI): domain Eukaryota; kingdom Metazoa; phylum Arthropoda; class Insecta; order Coleoptera; family Lampyridae; genus Vesta; species Vesta saturnalis. The sequence continues at coordinate 3,375,165 of JARFJB010000827.1, forward strand.
TTGGCAGTTTATTATACAGGCGAAGTCCTGCATTAACCGGCGATTTGTTACAATAAAAATGTTTACTTTTAATTTCCACAAGATTGTTCTTGCGTCTCGTATCATGTTCATGGATGTCAGTACCTTTATAAAATTTGGATATATTACGATAAATATAGCACAGCAGTTTGAGAATATAAATAGAGATTACTGTTAAAATTTTATTAGTCTTAAACGCATTTCGACACGTGGTTCGAGGTTCTAGACCAAAAATAAGTCTTAGAATACGTTTTTGCAAGGTAAACACTCTTTGGACGTCACGCCCTAACCCCCAAACTACAATGTTATAATTAATCGCAGCATAAGCATATGAATAGTATACATCAAGCAGAGTTGTCTCATCCAATGTTGATTTTAGCACTGTTAGTAAGTAGAAGCATTGATTTAATTTTTTGCAAACCGAGTTGATGTGGACATCCCAGGAGAAACAATTATCCAAAAATGTACCCAAAAATTTTACAGATGAAGAAAATTTTACTGTAACATTGCTAAAAGTGAAGTCTTCGTATAGTGTATTTTTTCTTGTGGTGCAATGAGCAATGCAAGTAGTTTTATTAGTATTAAGTATCAATCTATTTTTGTTACACCAATTATTAAATTCATTATAAGATGTGTTAATTTTATCTAACAAAGCATCTTTAGAAGGGTCTGAGAGAAGTATAGAGGTATCATCAGCGTACAGTAGAACCCTTCCTTGAGAAATATACCTTGGCAGGTCATTTATAAAAATGAGAAAAATTAATGGCCCTAACACACTGCCTTGTGGTGTACCTAGATTTAAATCAAATTCTGTTGAATAAGCATCATTAATATGCACTACAATCTTTCTATATTCTAAATAAGATACAAACCAGTCATTAATGCATCCTCGTATACCAAGACTATTTAGTTTTTTTGAGACAAAAGACTTGTCGACCATGTCAAAGGCCCTTGTCAAATCAAATAAAATAGATACAACATGATCACCAATATCCAACTTTTCGTTAACGAATTGAACGTACTCAATTGTACTAGATTCAGTCGAGCAGTTGTGTCGGAAACCATGTTGGCTATTAGTAATTTTGTTGAATTTAACTAAATACGATTCAACCTGTTTAGCTACAACTTTTCAATTATTTTGGAGAAGATGCTAAGTATGGCAATTGGCCGATAATTTTCGAAATTACTAGGGTTACCCTGTTTAAATAATAAGATCACAGAAGCTAACTTTAATGACGTTGGAAATTTTCCTTGAGTGATTGACAAGTTAATAATATGGGCAAGAATAGGTGCTATTATTTGCCCACAATATTTTATAACAGATACAGGTATTCCATCAAGGCCTGTTGATTTTTTGTTAGGAAGATCTTGTATTACAGAAAGTACATCGTTACTAGTGACTGGACTAAAGAACATAGTCTTAAACGAAAGTATGTCCGTTGTGCATTCATCACTTAAATTATTTCCAAAATGGCTAATCATCTTTTTGAGTACATCGCTGGACAAATATTCTCCAAAAGCTGTAGCTATCTCAGTTGAATTTGTTAATATTTTGTTATTGTAATTAATCTCCTTTATAGTATTGCTTTTACGTTTACCTTTAATATGATTTACCAAAGCCCAAGATGTTTTATTTTTATTTGTGGAATTGTCGATTATTGTTTTAAAAAACGCTTTTTTTTCATATTCTATTTGTTTTCGCACTTCTCTCTTTAAAGATCTATAGTTTTGAACTAAATTTTCAAAGTAAACCCTTTTACGTAACCAATCTAAATTTTGCAATGATTTTCTTTTTTCATTTAAGCTTTTAGAGAATTTTATTTTAAAATTACTGTTTGCGTTACACTTGTACTTTTTTGTTTTACTTTGACACGCATAATTAAAGCACCAAAGAAACTCATCACAAAATTTGTCAAATAAAAGGTTGACTTCATCTTCACCGTTCAGGTTGAATTTGAGTTTAGACAGTTGATGCTTCAGCTCCGAAAGAGACTGATCGCTTAAATTTCTGAAAAGATAGTACTGAAACGTATTTTCGTTGTGGATCATATTAGTTTTATAATTTATTAAAAACGTTTGACAATAATGATCTGATATACCTGGATCAAAATTATTCGTTTTTAACAAGTTAGGTATATTGGTGATAATGTAATCTATTGATGAGCAGCTGGTATTGTTAACAGTTGTAAAAATTCTAGTGTAGTCAGTGATTAATGATGTCATTCCATATGAGTGAAATATATCAAAAAACTGTTTGGTATTTGAATTATTATTAAATTGATTAATATTAAAATCACCGCTGATGATAACGTATTTAAACTTTTTGGATGAAATCTGCAAAGCTTTCGAAAATTGGATAAAAAACAGGTTGATGTTGTCTTTGCAATCGGTAGGTGGTCTATAAATATTTATAAGGCAGAAGTCTCCCTGAAGGATATTGCACAACACTCAAAAATCGTTTCTAAGGATAATTGATTAATATAAGTTAATTCTACACATTCTGAAAGTTTAGTTTTGTTTACAAATATTGACGCTCCACCTCTAGAATGACCTGATCGAGAAAAGTGTGAAACTAATTTAAAGAACATAAAGAACATAAAGAACATAAAGAACATAAAGAACATAAAGAACATAAAGAACATAAAGAACATAAAGAACATAAAGAACATAAAGAACATAAAGAACATAAAGAACATAAAGAACATAAAGAACATAAAGAACATAAAGAACATAAAGAACATAAAGAACATAAAGAACATAAAGAACATAAAGAACATAAAGAACATAAAGAACATAAAGAACATAAAGAACATAAAGAACATAAAGAACATAAAGAACATAAAGAACATAAAGAACATAAAGAACATAAAGAACATAAAGAACATAAAGAACATAAAGAACATAAAGAACATAAAGAACATAAAGAACATAAAGAACATAAAGAACATAAAGAACATAAAGAACATAAAGAACATAAAGAACATAAAGAACATAAAGAACATAAAGAACATAAAGAACATAAAGAACATAAAGAACATAAAGAACATAAAGAACATAAAGAACATAAAGAACATAAAGAACATAAAGAACATAAAGAACATAAAGAACATAAAGAACATAAAGAACATAAAGAACATAAAGAACATAAAGAACATAAAGAACATAAAGAACATAAAGAACATAAAGAACATAAAGAACATAAAGAACATAAAGAACATAAAGAACATAAAGAACATAAAGAACATAAAGAACATAAAGAACATAAAGAACATAAAGAACATAAAGAACATAAAGAACATAAAGAACATAAAGAACATAAAGAACATAAAGAACATAAAGAACATAAAGAACATAAAGAACATAAAGAACATAAAGAACATAAAGAACATAAAGAACATAAAGAACATAAAGAACATAAAGAACATAAATAATTCTTAGACCAAATCAAAATATCAAATGCTTTATTATTCTGAAACTGTGTAATCCTTTACGTAACTTCACACGTAAATAATATAAAAAAAACAAGGTAATCCAATAATGTAATTTTTTCTCTTTTTAGTACTCTAAGTCGACCTTTCACTTTAATGAAATCTCACATTAATATCGTTGGGGGAGGTTAAAAGTTAAAGTTAAAAGAGTAAATTGAATGCGTTTACTCTATTAACATATTCTGCAAAAATGTTACACACATTGAGTGCTTCAGTAAAGTAACAGAAACAAAAAAAGAAGAATTCCAATAGCTTAGTGTAAATGTCCCGACTAAATTTTATTATTTAAACATGGATTGTGCGTATGGCCTAACTAAAATTTGCAATAGTATACTTATACATCCCTTAATCCTCTATAAGGTGTAATCATATTCAGCGGGGTTATACTGCTTTCATTAATGCTTGGGATAATGCACATACACTTGTGCACTCTCGGCTTAAATGTTAATTGGAGCACTATTACTAATTGCTTTCTTAAATGTTCCTCCAATGTAATATTTTAACTCACTCGGCATTTAAATTCTTGATCGTCTACAAATTTAATTGTTTTAATGTTGTTAACAAACACACATGAATTTAAATCAGTATTATTATTATTATTATTCAATACTGTCAACATATCCAATATTTAAAAATCTCGCTTAGTTAAAAAAGATCACTTTAAAAATTACATTTCAATTGCGCTGATCTTATACATTTTTCAGTATAACGATTATTGTTTTTATAAATCTAAACACTTCACTTAATTTTTTGGAAAAGTTTTATAACTACTTCCGGCTCACATATAACCACTTTACTTGTAAACGTTTTAATGTTCTATCCCCAACGATGGGTATTAGCAGAAATATAACTGTTTTAACTAACGCACTGATTTTCTACAACATAAATTATCACAGAACGTGAAAAAAATTAATAATAAAATAAACGCAACCGTTCTATCTAAGGGTCGCAATCAAAAGACTCGTCTGTCCGTCCATCTATGCCATCTTGAAATTTTAAAGAAAAAAGCAATAGCTCTCTGAAATGTCCAAATTCGGCATTCATATTCTTTCAATACAACATTCAGAACCAAATTTGTCTCTTCGCACAATTCAGTAAATTTCTATGGGGTTTGCCCTTAAAACTTTCCATTGTGAAATTCTCATTTATACAAGAAAAAAATAAATACAAACACACGTTCATATCTTATCATAAACACAACACTAAGTATATACTTAGTTATCTAGTATATATTAAGTATATAATACGTCAAATTCTCACAGTTTGCGTGTTTTGATAGCTTTTTATTGCACGTTTTAGATTCTTTGGTATGTCTTCTTGCCTGTTTCGTGAAAATTTAGTATGTTTTAGTGTTTATAAACTAGTTTCTTTGTTTTGGGGGTTGCTTGTCCGTGTGTTTTGTATGTTTGAGTGCTTACTTATACACGTATGTGTCTGCTGGTTGATCGTTCTTTGCATGTTTTAGTTTCTTTGGTACGTTTTATTGCTTGTTTTTTTATTTTGGGGTATTCCTGTTTGCATGTTTCATGTTTACATTGATTGTGTTTGCAGGGTTGCATATTTGTACATTTGTGGATGACCATGCTTGGGTGTTTGTCAGCTGCTTTTCTTTCAGGGTTTACTTGTTTGCATATGTGTTTATTTGCTCCTAATTTTTCTGCAAGTTTTAATTTGTTTGGTACGTTTTCTTGCAGGTTTGAGCTGTTTGGATGTTGGGACGTTCTGTAACTTGTATTTTGGTATGCTTGCGAGTTTACATGTTTTGTGTGTGGGCGTTTACTAGATTACTAGTTTCTTTATTTGCGTGTTTCCAGCTTTACGTGGTTTTGTTTGGTTGTATTTTACATGATGGTTTGCCTACTTTGTTGGCTAATTTGCGTACGCCTGTTTTATTTTGTGCGTTGTTACGTGTTTGTGTTTGTATGTTAGCTGGCGCTTGCTTGGCTTGGTTTCTTCTTAATCTGATGTTTGCATGTCTTTACATTAGCTAGTTGTTTTGTTCGGGTTTACTGCATGTTTTAGGGTTTTATGTATGTTTGCTAGCTACTTCCTCGGTGTTTGGTGGTTTATAATGATTTAGGTGTTTGCTTGTTTGCGGGTTTTGTGTATGATTGTTATACAATTTATTTGTATACGAAGTAGTTTGTCTTTGATTAAAAACGTAAATTATGTTGCAAGATGTCCACTATGTGGTTTTTTGGCCTGGGGTGGGACTAGGAGTTAGGTTAAAGATTGGTAACCGATCGGAAACAAATCGGAGGGGAAAATCTAAAATGGCACATGAATGTTGGTTACTCATGGGAGCACGGCCAAATAAACGGGCAAAAGGGCAACGGACAGAAAAAAGTGGGCGGGGCTTAGAAAAGGGCATGAGCCACCAATGCTACATAAAAATGGAAAGTGGTGGGAACAGGTGACTCTCTTCTGTTTGTGGATATTGAATTTATCTTTACATATTTTCTTAACTTAGCGATTTAGTAGTTTGACAAAGTGAGAATTAGTTAAACACATACAAACTGTACGTGTGTACTCAGCTAGTTAAGTTACATATTGAATTGTATTCAAATAAAAAATCAAAGAAATTAACCTATACAAGCTTATGGTTGCCCAAAAAAAATGAAGATCTATACAGCGAAATCAAAAAAGTATCGTAATTGGTGTCATTGTGGCTCAAATGGCCAGTAGTAAATAATAATCTAAAAAACGCATACTTCTCAATAGTATCGCAGAAGTTCCATTTTCTAGGAGGAGTTGAACAGCTTCCTTGTTGGTATATTAAACAGTTTTATTATCCACGAGAAGAAATAATGCATCCTCAGGTTATTTAATGATTTTGTTAGGCCCCAAAAACCACTTTGTTATGCGAACAAGCCCTCCCTGTTGGATAAGGTTTGCTTTTCCACATTGTACCATCTTTCTCCTTGAAACAAAACTCTGTTTCGCCTCCTTGAATTTCAATATTTGCGTTTTCATCTACAGGGAGATAGTCATAATCTTTGTTTGCTACTGATTGATGATTATTCAATTCGGAGTCCATATCCTCATCGGAGTCTGGAATATCGTAATCGTCTTTTATGGATAATCTCAGCAAATTCTTCATCAGTAGGCCTCTTCTCCCACTTCTTCACCATATCAGCAATACATCAAATTATATAAAATATTTGCACTCATCAGTTCTCAGTACAGTAGGTAAATTCAGTTTTGCCATTTTATATACCATTCGGTGTTGCCTACTTTGATGTCATTAGGGCTAACGGCTCTTTTAGTTTTAATTACTTTATCAAGAATTTTAATGGTCCGTAATCAATTATTATTTATTATTATTTAATTACATTTACTAGATATTAACAATTGGAAAAATCAGTAATTATATTAATATGATTCAAATTTTCTAGAAACTATAAAGATATTGTAGTGCCTCAAGGTACCCTATCTTTAAAAGTGTAATTTGAACAATAATGCAATAATGCAAATTCAAGAACAAAACAGTCGCTAAGGGATGTATCTTGACTTGGCTAACAATAATGCCACTATTACCCAAATTAATTGCTTGCCTTACAATGACTTTCCTGGAAATAATTAAAACATTAGAATATATTTACCAGTCTGATATTTAATTACTCGCCAACTTCAAATCTGATAGAAATAATTGGCCGTTTAGTGGTAGCTACACCGTGTTATGTGAATGAGATAGGATTAAATGAGGTTAAGTGTTGCATCGTGTGGGACAGGTAAACTATGAAACTACACAAATTAGAATTAACGAGCTTTGCCCAACAATGGTTCATTTCCCATAATTTACTATGTTGAGAAAGAGCGACTAAGAAACCGAATTTATTCATAAATAAGTAATTGTACAAATACATTAATAACTCAAAGAACAGAAAAAAAAACAAAGGAAGGGTTTTATGTATAACAAAACATCATTAGATCAGTTTAAAGTGCATGCAAAATTACAAGATAAAGGAACAAAAAAAAAACATAAAAAACAGTTAATTAACTACACATAAACACAAACAAAAAAATAAACGGTGAAAAATCACACCCACAATTGTGTCATAAATAAATAAGAATAACAATCGTAATTCCAAACATGCCGGTATTTAAGTAAATAAGAAAATAATAATGCAGATTACGATACATATAAAATATAACAAACAGTAAGATTAAATAGGTGATATAAGGTAATTCAATATACTTAGCAAGAACAAAAAAAAATAGGCAACGGAATTTACACATACACAATTTTATAGTGAGTAATAAAAGTACAAAATACATACGTGTAATTACAATAAATTATATATAAAGAGAAAGTAGTTCGTAGACAAACAATTCTAAATAAGCCGATTGAATCAACGATACTGAAAAAACTCATTAAAACAAAGACTTGCAAGGTGCACATAAATCATAACAAAGTGACCGGTAACCTATCCGCAAGTTTGAGTGACCGCGTTAGAAAATACAGCAACTCTTCTCAGCTTGCACATTCATCTATACAAAACAATAAGAATGGGTTCGTTTAATAGTAAAGATGGAATTTGAGGATTTTTAATGTCATTTGGACTCGTGTCTGTAAACCTCGGTCTCGTTTATAACTAATTAACGGAGGTCTATCGTGACACGTTTTGTCCACGCATTATTTTCTTTGTACAAATATTAATAATCAGTCAACAATGCCAAGTCATACTAGCAAGCAAGAGGGGCACGGTACTATCTGAAGCGGACTTCTTTTATTTAAAAAAAAATTTAACTTTGTGGGCCTGCGAGCGTAATTAAACAGATACTTCTTGCAATTGTATTGATTTTTAATAGGTTACATAGGCTTGTAGAATTGTTTGCTGCGAGCTTAATTTCCATTAGAATATCTACTTACGTTTGAATATAATCCTTTAATTAGTCACTTATCCACCAATATTTAACGGGTTAAGATACGCCGTTTAAACCCAAGATGATAACGATTATTTGTAGAGATATTGTTTACACGCCCGCTTATTACAATCCGAAAATTTAGCGACTTTAATTTTGTAAAAAAACTTACATTAAAAAACAACGCAGAAAGGAAAAAACCAAATTCGCGGTTTTAGTTTTACTAAAATGTACAGGATACAATATTTATAGACAGTTTACAGTGGGGGTTTGTAATTAAACAATCAGATCGATCCGGCCTGAATCGAAGCTCTACTGTAACTACCGTTTTTACTCCCAAATCCACCTCCGTTTTTATAAGTTACAAAATATTAATTTTTAAAGTATGCGCTCGTCCGTAGCAAATCAAATGTCTAGGTCTCGAATTTCAAAGTACCAAACAAATATGTCTTTTGATTTACGGTATGTTCCGATGTAATTAATTATTAAACCAGTGACAATTTTACACCAGGATTGTGCATATAGAAATTTTCAACGATTCGTCACGGTCGGTAAAGGCAGTTTCGAGCAGACACCTTTTTCTACCCCAACATATGTTTTTCTTTTTCTTTTCAACCCTTACTCAAATATCAGTTACAAAAACATTATCAAATTACGACCTATTACGAAGATATTTAAACCCATTAATTATCTTTTCTATCGCGGTAACAATTGCGATTTGAAAATGTATAACAATAATAAGATTTTCTTGGTCCGCTACCTACAACATTATAGTAATGATCGAAATAGATTGTTAATTAGCTGCAAATACTTCACATAATTTCCACCGGTATTTCACTGTGAATCGCAGAAATTATATTAAAATAGGAAGGGGTCCGTTGGACCTCCTTTATCCAGTTGCGTAATCTTTTTGTGAAATTTCAAACAGTTTCAAAGCTGATTTTTTTTTTATATTTGTGATAACCTATCGCTTATTTTAAAAAGAACAAAGTCATAAAGTCATAAAGAAATTACATTGTCAATTATTTTTAACATAAAGTACGTACGTGGTCCAATGGACCACGCTTGCCCGGATGAGGGTTAAGCAAAGGTTAAACTTATACTTGCATGCTTATAGATTTAAAAAATCCTTAAGATTGTATTTCACTTTACTCTAATATTCTGCTGATATTTTCCGTCTCGTGTTAATTCCTATTTCAGCATTACTGAAATTTTCTCCGATTCAGTGTGAGTTAGAAAAATGACAATTCCTTTGTTCGTTGTAAACTTCTTATGATAACCCCATTATTATTTTAACTTGTTTTTACTCTACAATCATTAAAAAATATGCAATTGCAGTTTTATTTTCTAACCGTCATTATATTTCATGATATTATTCTGTTCACATATTCAATGACTTTTCTTTAAAATTACCATTACCAATTATTATGCAAATAGGACATTAGAATTTCATAGGAAAAGTTTTGATTGGCTAAGTTCGCGAATACCAGATGATCAGATACGATTATACTTAATGAAACAATACGAAATTATTTATGAGTTCATAGCTAACATTAAAACTTGTTTTGAGAAATCAAAATGACAATCTTTGCTAGAAAATGAAACTGTGCCTAATAAATAAATTTCAAACTTGATTTGAACCCTCCAGCTCTGTTGAGGATGAAATACCCGATTACGTTAGATTGGATTTTACGCTAGGATAGCCATTTATATCCATCCTAACAGCACATTTAGCATTAATCTATGTCAAGCTTCCTTTTAATTATTTTTGATTATCTGTAATTGTTAATTAAATTTTGTTGACGCTTTCGTACTCAAGTTTTGTGTAGAAGAAATTGATGTATTCCGTATGCGTATACGTGGAGCAATCTTCAAGCTTTAAAATAAAATCACCACAATATCGAATGTTTTTCAGATTAAACGTACATATGTTGTGACAGAATTTTTAAGGCTCTATAAATTTTTTCCAGTCAATAAACGGTAATTATGTTAGATTATTTCTGACTGTAGTTTAGATCTTTAGTTTATAGCTCATGTTTCTAAATTACGTAAATAAACAATCAGAACTAAATTAGCAATGAGTCTTTTAATTAAAGTTCTTTTAATTTGCAAAATTTTATATGTGATAATACTTTATAATATTCTGTAGATTTCTTGGACATTTGAATACACAGAAATAGCGTACCATTATCAAAAGTGTTTTAAGTAAACAGAAACCATCACCTTGTACGTTACTGTGTTTATGTACGTATTTAATAGCGTAACACTTCGTAACGTTAATTTATTTAATATTTGTCTATAATAAACAGAAAATAAAGTTATTAATTAAATGGCACGTTAACTACCAACTAATGACTACTAACAAGGACTTCAAATTTATTTATATCATGCTGTTATTTCTAATTTATTTACTACGCTAAACATTTAGATTGTAATTTAGTTTCCTCAACGGTTCGTAGATTTCATACATACGCCTAATTAAGACGATCAAAATATCCGTTCCTGTCTTGGTGGTTAATACGTTAGTAGAACATTGGTACCTTGGCCGCCATTTGGTGTTTTGTGACGTCGCAAGTCCCGCCTACTGGAACACCTTCCTCTCCACTTTTTTGTACACGCCCACGTGGGGGCATATTTTGGCCTTGGCTCTAGCCTTGGAGCTGAACGTGGAGTTCACCTCGGAGTTGAGTGATGGACGTGGCTAGGAGTGGCGGCGGGCATATTGACTGTTATCTTGCCGGCTACCGTTGTCGTCCACTTTTGTTTTTTCAGTCCCACTCAGTCTCAATGCTCTCATTGGAGGAGCATTCTGACTGGTTATAGTTGGAAATTTGAAAATGGTATTCTGATAGGAGGCCCTTGTCTTGTAAGACAGGTATAGGAATTTGTTCTCGGACCTTCGCCCCTTGTCGTGGCCCCTTGGTTGCAAATTTGAATTTGTATCCTAATAAAGGGAAAGAATAATCAATAAATAAGATAAGACATCTAAGATAATGATGACAAGTGTTTTTCAGAATAAAAAGGTTTTATATAATCCGCTTTATAGTTATTGTTAATATTTATTACTGTCATTTTTTATTTTTATCAAATATTTCTGAAATAGCTGCATATTTCAAAAGATATAAAAATACCATTAAACATATCGATTATGTTCTATGCAATTTTGATACGACGCATAATTAAGCAACAAAAAATTCAAGTGTTAGCTAATCTCAATATCTGAGTAACGACCTTGAGATTGTAAGAAAATCATCTTCAACATAAAACGGAGGATTCATTTGACCTTGTAGTGTTTTCCAGGGCAAGGCCATGGAGTTGCGCCACTGGGCTCGGCCTTGGGGTTGACCTTGTGAATTTACTATGACTTAATTTGGTATTTTGACCTTGAGGCTGACCTCAAGCTTGGCCTTGGAGTTGCCTTGGGCTCGGCCTTGGAATTGGCCTTGTGAATTTTTTGTATTCTAATAAGGGGCTGAAATGCTAACTTATAAGGCAGGTATTGGAACCTGTGTTAGGGTCTGAGCTCTCCTGACGTGGTCCCCTTGTTGCGAAGTTTGAATTTGTGGCGCCACCTAATGGTATATTTTTAAACTACCGAATGTTTTTTGTAATAGAAGCTGATCATGCACGCCTCTCTCTCTCTCTCTCTCTCTGGCATCTCACACCTCTCTTGCCTCTCTCGCTTCCCACGTCTCTCTCCCGCCTCACACACACACACACACACACACACACACACACACACACACACACACACACACACACACACACATACACACACATACACACACACACACACACACACACACACACACACACACACAAGCACACGCACAAACACAAGCACAGACACAGACATAGCCACATGCATAGACATAGACACAAACACAGTCACAGACAGACACAAACACGCAAACGCGAAAACACGCGAACACGAAAACACGCTAACAACATGCAAACACGCAAACACGAAAACACGTTAACGCGAAAACGTGCAAACACTCAAACACGAAAACACGCTAAGGCGAAAACATGCATACACGTACACACGAAAACACGCTAACGCGAAAACATGCAAACACGTAAACACGCAACCGCGGAAACACGCAAACGCAAAAACACACAAACTGGAAAACACGCAAACACGAAAACACAAACGCGAAAACATGCAAACAAGCAAACACAAAAACGAAAACGAATCAAGACTAGGAGTTGGATCTCGTCTTCAATAAGTTGGGGTTTATAAATTCTTCGTCGTTTAGAGTAACTTATTCTATACTGTTTATATTTGGGTCTACTTAATACATTGCAACACTTTTTTCTAACTATTTTTCTATCGTTATATACAAAAAGAGTCTTTACCATTGTTAAGCACCATACCTTTCACCGATTCAAACACGAGAGTTCTTGTAGTTTAAGGTAATGCCCTTCACTTCACTTTACACGTTGATTTAAGTGTCTGTCCACTGGTTGAAAACGCTTATAACTGTAGTTTTTCGGCTCCCGCTAACAAACTCATCTATATAACTTCCCTCACCATACGCCTCCACCTCGTAGGTCATCTGGCCAAGTTGAATTCCAGTCGTCGGGTTTTGCCACGAATATGACACTGCCTGTATCATAATACAGAACGCGACGATCCAGCTTCTCCAAATAACTATATAGTTCTAAACGTGCATGAGCTGTAGTGTACGCAGCTATGGACACATTTATAGTTTTTAGAGTCTCACCTTCACCCTCAGGTCTATCCCAATTTATGATTACTACATTATCATTAATCGACATAATGTATTGTACGTGCACAAAAGGATCCGTAAACAATTTGAAAAAAGTCCTTCGGCTCGGATACAGTACACTGCTCTGGGTTAATTTTTCACGTTGGTCAAACTTACCACAAAAAGAGTTTAATATTAGTTTGGCCAAATATCTTAAGCCGGGATTTTTCTTAACGTTCTTTTCGTCCAGCTGAATCCCCTCTTTATTGTAATATTCCGTTATGACCTTCTCGGCTTCTGACGTACAATGGCTAGGCCACCCTGAACATTCCTGTTTGATTATTATAAGTTATTATAAGTTTTTGTTAAAAATTAATAATAATTTTTAATTCCTGTTTGAGTTTCAGGAAATTATCGATGTAACCACTAAACAGTCCACCCTGTTTTGTAATTTTATCATGTGTGTCTACCTCATACTACCAAATATCAGAAACATCCAAAACTTTACAGTACATGATTTCCTCACTAATGCTGTTACACTTATGGGAGAGTTTGCTGGCATTAGTGCGACCACCGTAAAACGCGTCTTGTTGGTTTAAAGGTTCGTCATCCTGACCGCCTGGATTCTGTATAAATGATCGTAACTCATTAGTTTTTGAAAATCGCATTCACGCATTTCCACTAGATTATATTCACGCTCGCGTAGAAACTGAGATCGTGCCTCCGTGTTCTCGTTTCGGACAACCATGGATGTATTTACGTCCAGCTTTGGGCAATATTGGCCTGACTGGGGCAACACTCCTCGCAACCGTGCCAATAGCATCCAACAAACTCGTAAAAGGTATTTTATTCGACACAATAACCGTCAACCTTAACACCTTCAAATGTTCTAAACTCGCGAGCTTTTCCGGCATGTTGTATGGTCACTTGTTGTGAATGTTTCATCCAGCGTAACCACTGTATTGCGACTTTTGACTGTTTGTCGGCACGACTGTAGCCGCCTTTTATGATGAGTCCAATAGTATTCTCTTTGAGAAAAAGCCTATGAAACATTTCATTGCAAGCGCCAGAAATTGACATTGACTCCTCAAATGCGCCGACTTTATTTTGGGTCGTGAAGGTCGACCAAAAACTAATGCAACCTTTAACGAGAATCTTAACATCCATCAGACAATACGTCACAACCTCTTCACTCATCTGGAAAACATAATTACTTTGGGTCTCAGTTGCGTGCCAATATAAAGGTTTTTGCCTATCTTTCCCCGACATCTGATCTGCACAATAATATTCAAGTAAAGGCAAAGGACCCTCATGATTTTGATTTGCGGATGTGTTGAAGAGAAATGGGAAATATTCCTTGAACTCGGAAAAATCGAAAGTATTCGGAAATGCCGAGAGTGGCGATGGAATTAAATTAATAATAATAAACCTGATATCGTCGTATTGAATGAAAATTAGTTTTAGACCGTTAGAGATGACTTTGGGCCTCCATCGGTTATTATTAGCCAGCATGCATTTAAGCACAAAACATCCATCGTACCCCTTCATGTTATGTGAAATGCATGTAACTTTAAATTTTCGTGCTTTCTGGGCAACATACGACAGAAACGATTCAACAGGATCTTCCCTGAAAATGTGCACTCTTTCGCTCACATCGGACATCGCTCATAGAGATTGTGGGTGCATTGGATACAAACAGAGCAAACATTCGCGGCCACGCATAGGGTTCTAGGTAAATTAATTTATCGAAATCAATTGACCGAACACAATTGATTGGCAGTATATTAATTACTGGCGTATTTAAAAGATTTTCTTTTTTTTGTTTTTTTTTTTGTATTTGACGTATAAAACCCCATATAACCCATCACCATTTATTTGTCTGGGATGTATTTACTACGTATTTAAAACATTTTCTTGTTTTTTTTAAATTTTAATTAATTATGCAAGATAGTTTTAATAATTTTTTTTAATGCGATAATCGTTAGTGTTTCCTGCAATGTCAAATTGTTCAACAAGACGTTTTATATAACTATTCGCTAAATTGTCTTTCAAAACAACAAAAAAAAAACAAGAAAATCCTTTAAATCTTTGTTCGGTAAGTTGCGACTTCGGTCAATTGTCGTTTTGATCAACTGATTTTCGGTTAATTGTGTTCGGTCAATTAATTTCGGTCAATTTATCGGATACCGCTTTGCATATATTGTAATGAGTCGTATTCAAATTCAAAATCGGAATAAGGATGGATAAGAGCCAGCATTGTAATAGCGAGTTTTGTGCATAAACGCGTATTTTTTTGTGATTTTTACATTTATATTTCTTAAAATACTTTGTGGCTTTGAGTAAAATGTATCTCTTTTGTTAATTTTGGTTAATTCTTAATTTTTAATTGTTTTGTCTAAGTGGGCGGACAAAACAGGATACTATTATCCTGTTTTGTCCAACTAGGTGAACAAAATAGAATAACAGGATATTTGACAAAATTTAAAAAAATAGCGGTTATTATTTTAATTTTAATAAATTTATGATAATGAATCTACTTTAAATTAATGCATTGAAGCCGAATTTTCCGTGTATAAACATTGGTTAATGCCGCTCAATTATTGAAAAACATACAATATATTTTTTGTTAAGTATCCCATGTTGCCCCCCACTCCCCTGTATCATATAGACGTTAATAGACATATAGATGCTAACTTAAAAATATCTAGTGTGAAACATACGACCTTCCAGCCAAAAAAGTGGAAATTAAAAGAAATAAAATAAGTTTAATAATATTTTTTTTTAGGATAATTATCCAACTTATTTTTTAAAACGTTCATAACGCAAAAAGGCAACATTGTAAGAGCAAAAACAATAGTCTATGTCAGATGGACGTTTAAAACTTTATGTCAGATAGAGGTTAATAGACATATAAATGTTAACTTTAAAAAAAATTCTAAAGCCGTCCGTTTCCATGAAGTTTTTAATAATTATTTAAGCTGTAGCCAAAAGTTAAACAACAAAAAAACAATTGACAAATCTCTCCAACTTACAAGTTTAGTACATGCCGGATACATTTTAAATAATTTTTACAATTTAGCCGCGCAAGCGTAAATTATCTGCCAATAATTTTACCATTATTGTTTGAAATGAAATAATTGAGACTCTCTTGTTTAAATATCTCGACTTGTGCAAATAAAAAAAATAAACTTTCGATAATTAATTTGCCTCGAGTAATTAACTTTACTAATGAAGATGAAGATTATTGGAGTATCAGTTCTTTAGACCATCCACACTTTGTCAGTATTGTGACTTCGAGTAGATTGTTTGAGGATATATTGAACAGGTTTGTCTACAAAGCTTAATATCCCGCAGGGCTGATTTAACGCCTATGGATTATTACGTTTAGGGTAAAATTAAGGGCCTTGTTTATTCTACGCAAAGGAAAATTTCCGTCAGCGAGTGAGAATTAGGTAACGATCATTATCGGGAGAAGGAATTAGAAATTCCACGCATTATGCATTCCGGCGTAGGATAAAAAATATCTGGAAGCTCATGGTCAACACTTTGAACACAACAGTGTAGTTAATTATAATTTGAAAAAAAAAGATTTATTTGAACTCTTAGCATGCAACTCGCTAGAAAATTTTTTGTTCATTTATTATTGCACAGGTGCCTAATTTGATTGTATTCATTATAACTAATTATTTTTCATTGTTTTTGGCGACTATATTTCAAGAAGCTAAACGATTTACTTCCCATCTAATAAAAATAATAAACTCAACATCTTACATATAGACTGTTTGAGACACCGTTGAATCAAAAAATGCAATTTGCTTTTTGATTATCTTGACCTATCTTTGAATGTAAAACTCTTTCAAGGCAACTTTGCTATAACCATTAATTTTCTAAATAGCTTCACTCATATGTTTCACATAACATTTTTTCGTATTTTTTTCAGAAATAGGGGTGAAATTAGAAAAAAATTATTTTTTCTAATATTTGTTGCCAATTGATTTCAAGGCGACTTGAAAAACACCCTTCATAAAATTGTATTTTAACTATTAAAGTAACTTTGTGTAAAAATTAGAATTGATAAGACAAAAATTTTCAAAGGTTCTAAGGGCAAAATTTTAGACAATAATAGAGCTGTTGACAATCGAAGTATAGTTGTATTATAAAAGTTACTTTAAAATCCAACAAGAAACTCAAAAATGTAATTACGTAGTTTGGACCGTTCTTTCGGTATAACCAGAAGTGAGACATAATTTAAAATTATGGTAGGGTATATTTCAATAGATAAGTGTAGAAAATTTCATTAAAAAATATAAATGGTTTCTAAGATATGGCTAATTTAGGATAGAAAAGTATACCTTGTATACCGATAAGTTTTTCACAGCAAGAATATAAACCTTTAATTAAGGCAAATCGGGAATCACCTCGTCAGTTTAAATCCATATTGGGCTTGTGAACGAACGTGTGTCGACCGCCTTCGTTAGAAGTATCTTGACATGCCTTACTTATGGCATGCCCTACATTGACACATGTTAAACATATAATTCGAAGTGGCGTGAAATAACGCATAGCATTTTAAGCGGCGGTTAACGCTAAAGGCGAGCAAGCCTGCTTTATGCTACACCAAACCTATGATTTTTCACTGATTGTTTAAGTATTAAATATTCTGAAACTATTATTTTCTAAAAGAAAACATTAAACTCAAAGCTATTTTATCAAGAAGGTTTATTCAGCATCATTGCAATTAACTGTTATTTCCTCGTGGGAAAAGCAACCTGTTAATGGTGATTAACGGCCTGCCCAACTACTGAAAACCAAAACCCATTTGTTAGCCAAGATTTAGTAGTGACTGTAAAACTCAGTCATCATCAGCGTTAATAGTGTTATACTACTCGTATTTCAGGTAATATAATTATTATAATACATCCAGGGACCGGTTTTTTCCAGTAAAATTTTTTCGAACCATTGTTGATATAGTAACATCTTGTAACTTTTGTTGGGGGATGTTATCCATTAACAACAATCTTGTAACAACATTTTGCCTGCAAAAAAAGTGGTACCGGGATGGATTCGCTAAGACCATTTCCCAAATAAAGTTTATTGAAACTGTTCCATAAGAATAATGTAATGGGACTTTCAAAAATCGCGCCTAGATGTTATTGTAATATAAATCATGCCAATTTTTCTGCGTTTTTTATTTTTATAAAAATATGGCTTTAACAATTATATGTGAAAAGTAACATTTAAAGTCCACGACAAGGACGAACATCAAAATATTGAAGGACTCACTCACACATTACCGCATTAACTTCATCAATTTTGCGTCGGAATGCTGTCAGGTGTGCAATTGTTGTTGGCTTATCCACATAAACTTTACTTTTCAAAAAAACCCCAACATAATCAATGTAATGGGATTAAAATTAAATTAAATTATAGGAGACCAGTTTGTCTGTGTCTATTTTTTCAATTTGAGGCCACAAAAAATTTTCAAGCATTTGTCTTCAGCGCTCTCCACAGCAAAAAGTACATTTTTGTGGTTGTAATATTTTTTGTGAAATTAGGTCTTTCTTCTCCCCAGATGCGACAATTTTGTTTGTTGACTAATTCAGCGAATGTAAAATAAGCTTCATTACTAAAGATGAATTTGTATGAAAAACTAACATCATGTTCTAACAATCAGTTGATGAAAAGTTCTACGTTGATTATGATCTATGAGCTTCAATCCTTGGGTTAATTGCATTTTGTAAGGATGCAAATGCAAATCTTTATTTAAAATACATAACACAGCGATGTATGAATACCTAGTGACTCAGAACATCGTGCTAACCAACTATACTGCCTTTCTGAAGGCCGGCAGTACTAAAAGAGCTAAAGCGATAGTTCGTAAGATTTTGAACACACGTGACAAGATAAATAAAATACAGTAAGTCTTTGTTTAATTTTGTAAATGTGTTTATTACAAATCATATCAGTTTCACTGTGAAGCAAAAAAATTATTAATAAATCTTTTATGGTAATCATTTTCCTCAACTCATCCCGCTGCTTCTACATCATCACTATTACTTCAATCTCTACAATCACTACATTAGGATCAAGAGACTCGTCCTCATTTCTTTCTTTAACAATGTTTTGCAAAACTGCAGATGCTATGATAACCCTTCGTGTTGTTTCTATTGACAAACTCGTAAGCTTAAATACGTTTCGACATTCCAAACTATCGGTCAATCGGATTTCTTGATCGAATCTGAACTTCATTAAATAACTGTTCCTAGCGGTGTGTGGATATAGTGCAATGACGTAATCAAACACTTGTGAAACGCACACTCAAAAACACCTAACAATATATTGTTAGCAAATTCATTGTTCTCCAAGCGAGCGTGTGTTCGTGAATTATTACATATACCAGAGGAGATTTTTAAGTTATCTACCTAGCTATGAAGGAAAACAGATATATGAAAACAAAAAATTAGTTTTTCTACATAACTTCCTCCTATATTAACACATTTAGTCCAACGTGTTTCCAGTCCTATACCTTCAGAAAAAAATGTATTTGTGTGGCCCTCAAAGTAATCCTGTACTTCATCCGACTTAAATCGTTTACCCCGTAAATGTTCTTTTAAATGTCTGAGTAAAAAAAAGTAGCATGATGCTAAATCCGGGCTATACGGAGGGCGGGCAAGCTCTACAAAGGCGCACTCATTCAAAATGACCTGCACGATCTGCGCCTTGTGAACGCGGCAGTTGTCATGAAGCAGCAATGTCTGTTTTCGATGCGAGTTCGGCCGTTTTCGCAAGATCAGTCGTTTTTAAGTTCTTAATTGTGTTTCCATAAGCTTCAGCGTTTTTGTACGCCCTCTTTCCATGTATTCCACTAACAAAACACTCTCACAATCCCAGAAAACAGTTTGCATCAACTTTTTCCCCGAAAATTGTGTCTTTGCTTTCTTCGGCGGTGAGGAGCCTCTGTGAACCCACTGCATCGATTCCTGTTTGCTAGGCAGGTCCCAGTGATAGACCCACGTTTCGTCACCAGTAACAATTTTATTCAAAAAGTCGCGGTCTTGCGCCAAAGCTGCCAAATTGTCTCGGGAAATTTGTTCCCTGCATTCCTCATGCAAAATTTTTATTGTAGTTGTTTCCGACATGTTGGGTTCTTTGGCAACCACGGAAACCTTTGTTCGGCGGTATTGCAGCACTAATTTCTCAACCTTGCGAACAATTTCCCCCGTTCTCGCTTCCACTAGCCGGCCAGTTCTTGGATCGTCTTCAATTGAATCCCTCCCCCCACGAAACTGTTTTGACCAAAATTTAACTTGGTAATATGATGGCCCATCATTTCCATACACTGTAGTCATCCTCCCTTCCTTTGTCAAAAACTTAATGACACTTCGACACTCCAGTTTTATTTCGCTCATGTTACTGTACTAATTGCCGTGGCAACCCGTTTTCATAGCTAGGTAGATAATTTAAATATCTCCCCTCCTAGTTTGATGTAGATCCTGGCCATCTTTCCACTTCATCTACATGCGATTTGTTTCTGATCGATCTGAGAAAACATTCATTAGCGTACAAAGAAAAACACTTTTTGCCAATTAGATTTTGTTATAATTTAACTCTTTAGCTTTGCCATAATGACTAAGTAAAATTTAAATATTTTGCGACGTATTATCTTTCAGGTTTCACCTACAGTTACGATTAACTTGTACTATAGAGTGCTACAAATTATAGAAGTACATACATGGATACACATAGATATAAAAATAAAAAAAAGGCGCGAAAACATCATGGTTGCATTTCTATGCAAATCGAAGGAAAATGCGGATCTTTTCTAACCCATCTCAGGTACGTTTGTTAAAACTCATACCATCATAAGGTAAAGGTTGAAGTACAAACACCACTCCTTTTATCTAGGTTTTAACTCAAACACGCACATTTTCATAATTACAATAATTACTACATCAAGTTCTAAATTTGAATTAATAATAAACAAATAATAATTGAACAAGAAGAATTGTAGTGTAAAATGGCTTATAGAAAAAAAATGCGGTTCGTTTTAATGAGTGTTAAAACTCATTATAAACGTAATGTAAACTAAAAGCGTACGTGCGTGCGTGCGTGCGTGTGTGTGTGTATACAGTAAGTGTACACTCCACATTATTTACATCTTTCGTATACCTACTTCTTACTTCCTTACGTGTCGGGACAGTAGGCAAATAACTGTCCGGTAGTTGGACGATACCGTTAGTAGGGAACGCTACATCGTCTGGGGGACGATTTAGCTAGTCCCCGGCCTGCCCGCTACGTAATTATTCAAAAGAACAATACAATTGCATTGGATCGACCTTGTTACAAGAGGCGGTCATAGTCAAAACAGACAGGCCCCGTTGCTGACGACTGTGGTGGAAGGAAGGAATGGCGAGTCGGTACGTGGAATGTTAGAGGTATGCGTGGTAAAGATTTTGAAATTGCGAGTTAAGACTGAAGTGCATGGCCCAATAGAAGTTGGAGTGAAAAAGCGAAAAGATGTATTAAACAGTACGAGGTATCCCCCCGGGTAAGGTGGGTTAGAATGAAAGTGGTGTTTCGAAAAAATTTTCTTACTACATGTTATGCACCTGTGAGGTGAGAACTTCCGAAATTATGTAGAGAACGTGTTGAACGTATGTAAGCCAAGTGAAAGAGTAGTAATATTGGGAATATGAACATACTGAACGTTTCTAGGAGAGTTTGGAGGCCAAAGAGTCAAGGAGTACGGAGAATGCTTGGTGAATATCTGTGTGGAGAGAAGCCTGTTTGTATCTAATACGTGGTTTAAACATAAAAATGTGCATATGTATACATAGCAAATAGGCGAATTTAAAAGTATGATAGTGAAACCTGGTGAGACACAAAAGTAATGCGCGGATCGGAGTGTAGATTGGACCACTTTTTGGTTGTATCCAGAGTATGTTTAGGGCAAAAGTGGGTCTGCAGAAGGAAAGCAAGTGTAGTGCGAACGTCCAGAAGTAGGGTAGACAAACTAGTTGATACTGGTGTGAGAATGAAATGCGCAGATACTGCGAGTAAAGAGTTGAATATGAATGAAACAGTGTGGAGCGAACAAATAAGAGACACTGAAAAGGCGTTGAAAGTGCATGGACAAGCTTAAAAAACTATGTTGTCTATTGTGCCGAGCAGATATATGGAAGAGCGACTGTAGGTAGACAAGAAAAATGTGCTTCGGTAAAAAAATTCGCATGTAAGAAAAAAGATGCGTACAGGGCAATGATTGCTGCAAAAAATGAGAGAAAAGGCGATTGTATGAGGTGTACAGATTAAGGAACAAAGAAGTGCAGGAGGCTGTGAGAATAAGTAAAGAAAAAGTGATGGCGGCGGAAGGAGAGATTGATTTTGAGGGAAACAAATACTCTTCTGAAAATGGGTTAAAAATACAAAACATAGCCCTAAACAGAACACTGCAGGAGTGATAAATACGAGCAACGAAATAGTATGTGACGATTGTGAAGTGAGGAAATACTGGCAAGAATATTTATGACAGTACTGCACAGTACTGAGGAAAATAAGACTGAAGGGTTAAATAAGGAGAATGTAGAAGGAATGGCGAATCAAACCGAGAAGGATATTGGGATAAATGAGGTAGAGAAAACGGCAGGAAGGTTAAAAACGGTAAAGGAGCAGGCGTAGATGAAATCACTGGTGAAATACTAAAGTATGAAGGTGCAAAGCTTATACGAAGATTGTGTGAATTTTTCAATGTATGCGTTAAGTGTGGAAAAGTGCCGAGTGATTGTAAGAGCGCGATTAGTATACCACTGTATAGGGGTAGGGGGAATAAGAGTAATTGCAAGAACTGCAAAGAAATAAGTTTGCTCAGTGCCCTGGTAAAGTATTTAGGAGAATATTGATTGATAGAGTACGAGAAACTAGACAAACTAAGGTTTGGGATGTGCAGGGTGGCTTCATGCCAGGGAGAGGATGTTTTGATCAGATGGTTGCTCTTCAGTAGGTGAACGAAAAGTGTTTAAGTGTAAAAAGGAAGCTGTACTGTGCGTTTGTAGATTCGGAGAAAGCATATGACAGAGTGGATAGGGAGAAGCTGTGGGAAATATTAAATGGATAACGCGTAAGTAAAGGTCTAATAAACGGAATAAGAGCAGTATACAACAGTTGCCGGGCATGTGTTAGGGTGAAAAGAGGTGTGAGTGAATACTTTAATATTGATCAAGGAGTGCGACAAGGCTGTGGTTTTTCATTGCATACATGGATAAATGTGCTAGGCAAGCATGTACCGATACAAATGGTGTAATGGTTGGTGACGTAAATGTACGAGTGTATTCAGATGATACAGTCTTATTAAGTGCCAGTGCGGATGAGCTACACGCTGCTCTAAGGAAGTTTGATACAGTCTGTAAGAGCATGGACCTAAAGGTAAACGTGAACAAAACTAAAATTGTGGTGTTCAATCGGGAAGGTGAAAAGGAGAGTAGAGTATTTATTCTGCAAAATGAAATTGTGGAACATGTGGACGAGTTGTTATATCTAGGTAGAATGTTTATTGCAGATGCGGAATGGTGTGAAGGTTATGTTATGTTCTGATATGTTTAACTACCATACCTACCAAATCCAGAACTTCTTATTTCTTTATTTAACTTCAGAAATTAATTTGAATTAAAGTGGTACATGTTATCATAAATGCAAGATGCACAGCATTTCTTGTCAAATAGAGGGTAATGGAATTAAATTGGTCCATATTAAAAAACTTAAATAGAACTTTAAAACATAACATTTGTTGGTTTATTTAAATATATATGAATATAAAATTTTTTTTGGGGTCTTGTGAAAAACAATTAGTACATTTTCAGCTATAAGGCTACGTAACATTTTGCTAAGGACCAGAACTATTATCCCTGGGACACAAATAAGTTATTACAAGATTGTCTTTCATTCCTGAAAATAAATTAAAACATGACCTTACCAACATATCCAAATGTGTCTACCACCACAGCCAGGGGCGCGCCAGGAGCATGCGGCGCCTGTGTCAAAATTTTTGATGGCGTCCCATTAATTAAAAGCATTTGTATCAAAAACTAATATTATAAATATTTTGCATGCCTAGGTGATAAGAACCCCAACAACTATAGGTTCGTACACTTTAATTTTTAATTCTCTAGTAGCATTTTTAAGTAATACGACATGAATAAAAAAATAATGAATAATTAATCTGAAATACTACAATTTTTAGGCTTATGTTTAGGGACATTTAAATGACTGTTTCTGTTATATTCTTAACGCATTGAAATAAAAAACACACGAAGATTGAAATAGTCTGTGTAAACTTTTTTATTTAAAATACAAAATTACAAACACAAGAAAACAGATAAACAACAATAATAAATGAAAAATATAAAATTTATAATATAAACATAATACATATTATACGGTAAATTAAATACAAACAATGTAAATAAGTCATTAAATAAATTTTACTTTCCTAGCTTTTAGCAAAGAAAAAGTTTGGATAATATCATGAATATCAAGTTTATCCAGTATGTCAGACTCAATTGAAATTATTGCGAGATCTGATAATCTATTTTGCGCCATTGAGGAGCGTAAATAACTCTTTATGATTTTTAATTTCGAAAAAGACCGCTCCGCGGACGCAACTGACACAGGTAATGATAAAAGAACTCCTACTAAATCATTTGAATAAATATACTGAATTATTTGGGATATATCTTTTTTTGAATTCGTAATAAATACTTGGCATTGTAAAATTTCTTCACATAAATCATCTGCGTCAATATCGGACTGATTTTCATGAGTTAATTTCGCTTGTAATTTTTTGCAGCAAGATAATAGGTATTCTTTATTTTGTAAATTATCTAATGAATATAAAAATTGGAATGAATCCATATGTTCTTTTAATAAAGAAAATCTGTCTTGTAACGAAATTAAAGTTTGATCTATTATACAGAAATAAAAATTTACTTTGAATGAATTTTCGGGATTTACTATAGGTTGATCTTCATGTTCATAATCAAATTGAGTAGATTTTTTACGTCGTCTTAATGGCCTCGCACTACGAAATTCAGTTTCTATGTCAAACTTTTCTGCAATTAATTTGGAACTTTCAACAATTTCTGCAAAACTAGCATCAGATCGATAATTAGTTAAAAATGTATTGAGTTTGTTTAATACATCCAAAGCAAGTTGCAAATTTGTAATTTGAGATTGAAGCATTTTACTCACAAAATTTACTTGATTTAAAATATCATACCACACTTTAACGGAGCAAATAAATGTAAATGCAGAAATTTTTTCTCCCAGACATTTTGCTTGGTATTTAGATTGTTCGTCGACTCTTGTGTGGTCATTGCAAATTTCAAATAATGCATCAAAAACTTCTGGTAAATATTTATAGAGAGGCTTTATGGCATCAATTCTACTTGACCAGCGTGTTTCGGATAAGGGCTTTAAAGTTAAATTAGTAACATGCTTGATTAAGATATTCCATCGATTAGTAGACGCTGAGAAAAATTTGTATAATTCTTGTATTATATTAAAAAAATTTATTGTTTCATGGTTGATATTAGCGGCATCATTTACAATTAGATTCAGGCTGTGATTCGCACAAGGAACATAAAAAGCTCGCGGGTTCAAATCTAAAATTCTTTTTTGTAGGCCACTATTTTTGCCGCGCATGTTAGAGCCATTATCATAGCCTTGTCCTCTTATATTATTTATGTCTAAATTTAATGTTTTTAATAGATCAATAAGAAATGTTGTTAATCCAGCCCCTGTAACATCTAAAATTGGATAAAATGCTAAAAAATGTTCATGTATTTCAGTCGATCCTAATGGTAAATTGAAATGAAAGAATCCAATTATTACTCAATATGAGAAACATCCGGAGTGCAATCTAATATTATTGAAAAATATTTATTTTGTCGACATAAATTTATAATATGATTTTTAATATTAAAAGCCATTAAGGAAAGTATTTCATTTTGGATTTTGTCTCCTAGAAATGTTGGCATTTTGTGAAATTCAGAATCGCTATTTATACGTCGTTTTCTAGCATTTCAATACATTTAAAAAAATTACCATTGTTGCGATTGTGAAGATTATTGCTTTTGCCTCGAAGTGCTAAATTTTGTTTACATAAAAATTGAATTACATAAATTATTCGTTTTATTACTTCATACCATCGTTTACTTTCAATGTCTAATATTGTTTGCTGTAAATAATCAACAGTAGTTTTATTTTTGAACGATAGAAGCAACTCTGTCAATTTTTTGTAGTTAGTAAAGTGAGTGGAAGTTTTTTCATGGCGGTTCAGGTACATTGCTATATGATGCCAGTCATTAAATCTCTGAATAAATCTATGTTGCTGAGAAGGTTCGAAAAGTTTACAACAAAAGCAATAAACATTATTTTTCGTAATTGAGTAAATCAACCATTTCTATTACATTCTTCACCATTTTTTAAGTTTCTCTTATAGTAACTTTCAGAAAATTTTCGACCCAACAAATCGCGCGGAAAATTAAAGTTTTTTATTTGTTTAGGACCCGTTTTTATAATAGCTTGCCTAGATATGTGAGATATTGGTTCCGGCCAAAGCCCTGGGTCATCAAATGCACATTTATTTATTGTATCTGTACCTGTCTCTTCAGTATAGTCCCCAAATCCAAAAACAGGGGTAATCTCTTCAACGATTTGATTATCTTCACTGGGAGTTTGTCCTGGCTGACTTTGTATTTTGAATTCATCTACACTGCAACCGGGTACTGATTCCTGAATTGAATCTGGCGGATAATCTTGGTCAGTTCTGGTCGTTTGTTTCGTAAAATACTGTGTTAATCTTGAAGCATTTTTCTCTTGTTCTTCTTGGCGTCTTAATTAAATTTTGATGCCCGGAGAGTTTCTCTTTCTTTCTTGAGACATCTAAATAAAAATATTCAATAAATTATAAATGTAATTATTCTATTACCAAAAGTCTTGTTTGTGTTATTTGCTTTAGTTTTGCTTTAATTATAGGAAAGCATGAAGTAACATTTTCGAATAATTTCGCTTTTATTACTTTTTTTTCTAGATTTTGCAAATATGATCGCTACCTCTATTGAGAAATGCGTATTGTTATGTATGTATGTTTATTTTAAATGCAAAATAGCTTACCTTTAATCTTTAATGTTCTTGATATTCTTAAATTCACATTCACTCACAAATATTTTAAAAATACAAGGTACATAAATTCTACACTAGTGCAGAACTGCTTTCTGAAGGAGAATGAAGCAAATAATATGTTTGTTCAATCATAGACGATTTCAAGTAATGCATGTTTTAACAAGACTAAACGAGTTAGAACGCTTGCGCTTGATTTTGTAAAATCGTGCCTGGACAAATTTCCGCCGCTGCGTCGCCCGCGCGCTCCCGCTCCCGCGGCTGTATATCCATCGGCGATTTAATATGAAGAGTCCACTGTATACATGATATTAACACGACTATACGAACTATTCATGTTAGAACAAGAATAATTACTGAGATCATAAATAAGTTATAATAAAATAAGGCGGTAATGAATTATTTTAATCGCAACCTATAACGAATTTTGAATTTATATATATTTTTAAGGCGCCTTCGGCGTCTTTGGCCTGCTGGCGCCTGTGTTCGCTGACACATTCGTCACGTGGACGGCGCGCCCCTGACCACAGCATTAATCCTAGTTAAAAGTTTTCTAATTAGGGTAACATGAAATGAAACTAGAGCTAACACTAATTCATTTGCACTCCATAAGCGTAGTTAAAAAAAATTTTCTTGCTTGGCAAGTTGTCTATACCACTACCTTGGTTCCCGTTCGTAATGTTTTACAACTCTTGTGTATGTATCTACAGCTATAGTTTTTTTTTTGGGAGCATACACGTCTTCACTGTTTTAGCATGACATGTATTATTAGTTAATTGGATACACATCTTGACATAAATTATGTCGATAGAAGTGTAAGTTTTTCTCTTTAGACACGTAATCGATGGATGGATGAGCTATTGGCCATGGCATTATGAGTGTTTTGTATGAGGTTTAGAAACAGTTAAAAGCATTATGCTAGTTCTGTAAAGGTAACTTTGAGCTATCATGAATGAAAGAGTAATTCTTAATTAACAAAAAATGAATACTTAATTTCATTATTTGAATACGCAGGAGTAATCTATTTCTGGCAACGTCTGAACGGTTTGATATATTTGTCACATAAAGTGCAAATTGGAGAGCGTTTTTTTGTACAAGCAATTTGATACGAAACATAAAATTAGTTTTATAAAGTTCGAAAGTCTCCATTACTAATGAAAAAAGTCGGTATCCTACGGAATCGAATTTAGTTAAATGACAACAAAAACTTTTCGAAATTAGTTTTGAACTGAGTCGTTCTACTTTAGCAAAGTTTTTAATTTATAAATAAAATTAGAAAATACTCGTTTTATTCAAACGTCTTTGTATGTGGTTTTGTTTTTGAAAAGTGAAATTAGATTTTAATATAGTATTCTGTAAGAAGGTTCTTAATATACTAAAGAGGTTTGAAGTAAGTACTTAAAGTACATTATCGGAACTAAAAGCCACCTGAGTTTTCTTAACTAATCTGCTTCATATATAACGCCTAGTATGAGCTTTTAATGGTTTCTATTATGAGTATTTATAATATATTCTACTTATTCTTGATACTATATGCTTTCTTTTAGTCCGTTTAAAAGCGGTGCTCTGTATAATATAAAAATCTGATTTGTTTAAACATTGTTCCATTTAATAATGGAAAAGAATTCTACAATTCTTATTAATAATTATTTCTCAAGGCGTTTGAATACATCTGTTATTATCACGAGAAAATGTATAACTAAAATAATAAGTAGTTATGGTAACAAATGATTAAGTTATAAAGCAAACTTGTAAATTTATAATTCTACATTTATTATATCTGTTAATGTTGCGTCTGTAATATCAACCTGTGTGTTCATTAAAGGTATTTTCTACGTATATTTGTAAATTTCTATTGCTTTCAACACATCTAATTTGTCGTTTTTATTATAAAAAAAGCCATAGGGTGTTTATTTATTAGTACATGTTTGCCATAATTTGATTCGTTTGTGTGTAAAGTATTTTTCACGAAAAATGGTTTTAACTTATCTTACCTTTTTGATCCTATTGTGCAGACAAAAGCGCTTGGCAATACACAACGAAAGTATGCACGTGAAGTACAGAGTCGGACAACGAAGACAGATAAGCATGTGGGGTTTTGTTAAATTTGGAATTATACATATACATAAAATAATTTATTTCAAAACACATTAATTAAACCAATATTTGTTAAATTCTAGTTTAATTATTTAGTTTTATTATATTTAATCATTTAGTATTTAATTTTTGTATCCCTTTTATTAACCACTATGTAGTTTGTTGGCATCAATAAAGATTAATTAATAGAATAACATTTTGAATCTAGATACGTAAGTTTTAACAAATTTATATTATTTAATTTTTTTTTTAGTTTGACTGATTAAATTAATATAAACATATCATACGAGTTTCATTATTGCTTTCCGTAGTTCGACCCTGTACCGTAGCTTTATACTTTCCTTCGTTATCGCCAAGCTGTTGTCTGCATAATGGGATTAATAAGATAATATCAGAGTTCCTACAGTCGAAGACACACTGAGATTCCAGAAAGGTGCCCTATGCAGCTCATTGTTGCCGGTGTTTCCGTGCTGGCAAGTGCTAGGATCAATCGTATTCAGGTCCGGCCGCAGCGCGCGGTCCTTCTACTTGAAATGCATTACATTTTGGTACGTAAATAATATGTTATTTACTGTAAGTATGTATGTAATAATAAAATAATAAACAAAGAATAAAAAAATTATGAAAAATATTGTGAAAAAAATATATTACAAAATTTATTATAGGTAAAGTTCCCACGTTAGTTGTATACCACAAAATAGAAAATAATATTATATGTGAAAAAATTACGTAAATACAGGGCGATTCATCATATTTTACTAATATTACCCACCCTTATCATTGTCACTATTGCATAACAAAAAAATGTTTTAAATAAAAATTGTGTGGATACCACTAAACTTTTCTAAAACGTCATTAAACATATAAATTTAGCAGATGATACTATTTTTTAAAAACCACGATTCTTACATACATTCCACGTTACAGATAGGAGATTACATAATCAAATGAATTCAAATTTAAACAAATTACTTACGTATTCCAATTTTAACTTTTTAAGGACAGAGTTTACAAATTAGAATTAACATTTTTTTGTACATGAAATAATTATTACGATAATGAAAGGCGGGTAAATCGTACATTTACAATCATATAAAATATTTATCCATTACACTATTTCTACTACTATTTTTATTCCTCCTCAAAGTCTGAAATATCACTCTCTGAGCTGTTGCCAAAATTAGCTATTATTATAATGAGTTCGTCAACGCTGTCTTGGAGATTATCAGTGGCCCACACGTTTTTTTCAATTTTATGCCTAACATGTGCATCATAATTACTCCAATTTTGTTCAGTGACATGTTCAAATGCGTCATCTATCAATGAACGAACATGTGGTGGCTTGAAATCGGAGTTGTTTGTTGCAACATAGTGCTTCACCTGATTCCATGCCATTTCGATCGGGTTCAGCTCACAACGATGCGGTGGTAAACATACAACAGTAATCTTGAATTTTGAAGCTGTTTCCCCTATCTTATATTTGTCGTATTGCGTAGAGTCTCAAGCAGCTCTGATTTTAAGAAGGAGTCGTCAAAGAAAATATCTTTTTCAAGCAGCCAAAAATTATAATTTCGGATTTGTTCCATGAGGTAGTTGGAAAACTATATTTACGAGAATGATACGGAGCGTTATCCATAACAATAATTTCTTTCGTCCGGGTTTGGGCAAATTATCATTACTCAAAATAGTCGGCGTTCATTTGGTCATGGTTATCACCACCATTTTTCTTTGCAAAAAAACACGTGCGGCGCCAGGTAAAAATCCGCCTTCATATCCTGCATGAAGAAGAACGAAACGTGGACCTCCTGGTGTAGATACTTTGAGGGCTGTGATTAAATCCTTTAAAAAGGCATCTCTACGATGTTTTACGGTGGTATCACACCATGCATAGTTAACCGTGTGACCCACGTTGACCCAAGTCTCATCTACCACGCTTTACATATTCAAAACCATTATCTTGTAAACCAACCTATCTAAAAACAGTTTGTTTGAGGTTCTTATGATTTTTTTCTTAAAATCTATAAATGTAAGAGGATACATACACGCAGTCCCAGATTGTATATAAAACGCTTATCGATATCGATTCACATTCATTCAATAAACCTCAGGGGATTTTTCAATTGATTTAATTTATGTTTAAAAAAATGCCCTGAAGTTAACCTTGAAAGAAAATATTATAGGACTGTGTGTATAGATTCTTTTTTAACATTTATAGTTTTTAAGGGAAAAAATGAAACCACAAAATGTTTTATGCATGCAACTGTATCTTTTAAAATGGGCCGAGTGCAAGCTGCAATCTCAGTGTGTCTTCCGCTACAGATGTTTGGCCAAGATAAACCAAATTACAGGATGTGTAGTTTAATTTATAGACTTTTCGTTCTTTTGTAATATAAACTGTTTCTTATATTTTTTCAAAATATATGTTGTCACGTGCACAAAGGTACTGATGCCCAAATCTAGATGGTGAGCCGTGACCCCTATTAAGATAACTGGTAGCTAAGCCGTTTTGAAAAGCACTTAGATGCGTGAGCGTGCGGTTGGCGTAGAAGTATAACAATAATTTAAAAAGGACACCACCTGGTTTGCTCTTGTACATGTAACCCTTAAACCAAGAAAAGGACCAAGGCACAATACAGATTATAGTCACAGATAAAATAAAGTCTAAACGTTGTCCTGGAAGAGGTCAGGTTAATTAGGGATCCCTGACAATAATACATATAAAGCAAAGAAATACTGGTCATCCAGCACAATTCTTTATTTCCTACCGAACTCCGCCTAAATAGGCAAAACCAAAAAAAATCAATACTCTCCTAGGACAAAACTTGTAGATGTAAATCAAAATGCACAATACCTATCGGTAATGATAACTAGATTATAATAATCATAAATCCCTGACATAAATAATAAATCAATTAAAGTTATATTAAACCGTTTATAATAATGAATACTCCCCAATCTGTAATAATAACAAACTAGTAACCTTTTTAGTGCTTTAAATATATTATAAAAACAAAAATCCTAATAGAAATGAATCAACTAAGACAGCACTGTCAGACATTCAGAAGGAGACGACGTTGAACTCGGTGGCTGCATCAAAAACACAAACCAAGAAAATGTTCAAACCGTGGTTCTAGGAAGAGCTCCCCCTAAAACGCTAGTAAACAAGCATGGCCAGCTAGGCGTTTATTACGGTAAAAGAAAGATTTAATTATAACTGCACAAATCCAAAAAATGCACCGTATCGCAGAACTATAAAGTAGTCCAAAAAAGTATGTAACTCATATAATATTGACACAGTTAATGATTAAATGCCTAAACCGGAAACCCCAAAATTCAGTAATAACCGCAATGATCCTCATAGGTCTATGTCACCAAACAACGTCTAAAATTCAGCGGCTGAAGGCCTTATCACTTACATATACATTACCATATACTAATTCCCGTTATTATCAATTTTCCTAAATCACACTAAAGCCTAAGATTACACATAAAGCAGTGAACACAAAAAATATCAACAAATACAACTAAACTAGCATACATTAAAAGTCTAACACGGATCTCCCGGTACAAAAATGTGCAAAAAATATTAGGTTTCATTTAAAATAACAAAGTTGACGTCTACTTCCGGTATAACCGGAAGTGCCACATTCAGGACATTATTATATTTGAACTCAGCGTCATCCAAAACCTACAGTTTCGTAATTTCAGATTCTTAACATAACTGTATCCGCCATTACTTTTAATCAAAACTCTTCGCGCCACACCCTGTATACCTAACTACTACGTTTTTCAGATGTTCCTTACATAACATTTATAATAATATGTAATAAAAATAAAATAACGTAATAAAATGTAATAAATAATAAATACTACATCTTATTTCTTATTATTATTTACTGTTATATCAATTTAACGACAATTATAGGCTCCCGGGTCATAATGACCCGAACACAGTAAGTGAAACCAAAATGTTAATACAATAGGATGGTTAAAAAACTTCTTCTTTCATTTCTTTTAATTTCCTCTTTGGAGATTTGTAGGTCATGTGTTATTCCACAGCAAATATTTCTATTTATTTTTTTCTAACCGTTATAATTATACGTTAAAGCTTAACAAAAAAAAAAACGTTTGTTCCATTTCTATATTTATGTTCGTATAATATGGAATTAACATGAATACCAGTGTATCCTAACGCTACATGGTTGCTTAATAATTTTTACATTTATAATTTTATATAAATCTTAGTACGTTAACAAAGTTTGTTGACGTATAATTTAGTTTGGGAAGTCCTTTTAATCCCATGAGTACTGTGCACTAGCAGTTTAAATGTACTCTTTCTCACATCACAACGAGCCATGATTTTTCGCGTTAAAACTTTTGTTATCGCCATAAAGTGTATACGTCGCAGCAGAAGTTGCAACTTTGTAATTGTCGTACTGTTGTACTATTACTGTACCAAAGGTAATAAAGGATTTACTTCTAAATTTACGTTTGGATTAAATAAAAACAAAATTTAATTAGTAAAGTAATTACGTTGTAAATACATAAATACTGCACGTTAAGCTTTCAGGATATTTGTCATAAAATCAAGTTACCTATGCTTACAATTCTGTTAGTAGAAGAACGAATGCCAAAACTTTTTGCCATTACGGCGCTCCTTTTAAGTTTAAAATCCGTCCACAGTCCCCACCTTGAGGGCCTGCACAAGGAAAACTGAAACCTACCGATAAGATGTGTGTGTACCTATGTATCTAATTGTGTATAAAAAAATAATTCAGTTACAAAGTGTACCAAAAGTATGACAAGTTAGTTTCCGTTGGAACTTAATGATTCATACATATAGATGATTTCATGTAAATTCAGTTGCATGTCATTAATTTATGTGAATTAATAGTCCTAACGTTCTTGATTGTTGGTATCTTTTTTTCAGTTATGATTAGATATGAAATAGTGGGGTGAATAATTTGTTGGAACTAGATAAATTAATTTATGACGTGAACGGAACATATATGAAAAACCACATACTACGCATTCCAGGTTGAAAAATCAATTATGGATTTGCTTAATTGAAAGTGTTTTGTACGAGACTAATGCGAGAATAAGTGTTCATGTTGTCGCGATTGCCAAAAAACTCACTCGTTTTGCGAAAAATGAAGCAAACATTGATAGATAGTGTTATATTGAGATTTAATTAAATGAAATTTCGAACTAGGCTCAGATTTCAGAAAGTCAAAAAATCATTATGAATGTGTAAAAATGATTAAACGTTGCATTTCTATTCTTAGATGTAAATAAGAAATTTAAGATCGTTTTACTAAATACAAAAAACGACATTGTTTACATTATATAAATGAAGTAAATAGAGATTGAATCAAATGTTGAAAATTAGGATAAAACTGTTCCAAATAATTCAACGTGTTGTATGCGTTCGAAAGATTAGAATAAAACTATTTAATGTATTGTTAATAGCGTGCTCTAAAAATAAGGAAAAAAATTAATAAATGCTGTTTGCAACATTTCTAGCCCTTGCTTCCAATGGGTGCTGTTTTTGTTTTTCTTTTGTTCTAGTGCGAGGCGATTTTCATTTTTTCTTCGTTTGTTGGCGAAAGTTGTAAGTTTGGTTAGTTTTTTCTACAGAATTCTCGATGACCATTTTTTTGTGTAATAGTAATGCTTTTTTTAGTTGTTGGCTTGGGACCACAAGAATGTATCTCTATTTAAGTTCGTAATTTGATATACTTTCCCAGTAAGCTCGTGAAACGTGGTTGGTTCTAGTTACAGTTACTTTATAAGTTGGTGAAACGCGTATTGGTCTCAGTTTAATTGGCGTAACATGGTTGGTACGCATGGAGTATTAGTTAAGCTGGTATAACGCGTGTTGGGTCAGGTTGAGTTTGTGGAACGCTTGTTGGTCCTAATTGAGTTGGTGGAATTCTATTAATTCCAGTTGAGTGTGTTTGTAATTTGGTAGAAGACTGCTGGTCTCACTTTAGTTGGCGAAACGTGGTTGGTTCGCCAGGAGTGTTAGTTGACTGTTGCTCCCCCATTTAAGGGAAGGAATGCATCTGTCAAAAATGTAATGTGTAAAGCTGACTTTAAGTTTAGCAATAACTTGAATAGTTTTATATTTCGAAATCAGCTCAAATATGTGCATTTTGCACACAGAATTTCAACATTTAGTAGTTGTGCAGTTGAAAATTACATTTTTATATGATTACAAAAATATTAAAATTAATAAAGGAAGCATAGTTCAAATGCAATGAAGGCAACTTCATAGATATAATGTGTAAGTAGTATCTAGAAATGAGCAATACCCAATGCAATGATGGTTATCGCAGCTGACTATTGCTCCAGGGCCCCGTCACGTATTAAACAAAGCAGAACTCACCTGTAAGTTGGTAGTGTCGGGAATATGCTAACGTCTTACGTTATTTAACCTCGGTGTTTTAGGTAGGAATCGAGTCAAGAACGAGGAAATCCCTTGAATAGTCTTCAGAGTAGAGTTGTTGTAAGCCACCGTTCCTCGCTCAAGTGATCAATGCTGAGGAAAGATACTGCCGGCATACCCGTGAATCCCAGTTTCGAAAAGTATTAAAGTACAGGTGAAGACTCTATTATAGCATAACACAGAAGGAACGAAGAAAAAAAACCTGAATAGATCCTCGTTTTGATTACGAGACTAGCAGTAGTTGTGGAAACCTTAAATATGTAAGTAATAACCTAAAAGGTGTGGTTATATTATCGAGGCTTACCTCCTGAAGAGACGAAAGATCATGTAGATTTTAAAGAAACTTATATCCGTACAAAACGAAAGACTAACTATCAGTATAATGTTAACTAAATGTTTAAAATTAAAACCAGCTTAAACTGAGATGTAACTTAAAATTTTAACATTGTAAAATTACAGAAAAAATTCTAACACGTTGTTTTCTTAAATGCTAACTAGACAAAATGGCGTCATCCAAAAAAAGATCACACGTCTTGTCTAAAATTTCCTTTTCGACCAACTCCAGAATTTATAAGAAAAACTTGAAATTTTGTGTTAACCTCGAGTACTATTGCACGCGGTGTTGTCACATCTAACTTTTATAACTGGAATTAAGTTACTAATAAATTCGCCAGAAAAGTGTGAAGTGTGTTGACTACCTACCGGTAGGTAAACTCTTGAAACGTAAAAAAAGTGTGGTAAATAAAACTATGTTAAAGTGTTTTATGATGACATAATAGTTTGGAATTGTAATTTGAAGCATTCATATACTTTTGAGATATTTACTTTAGAAGTTTGTGATTTTACACTAGAGATCTAGACTTATCGCTAATCCGTCTTGTGACAGTATGTGCAAGATGGTATATTCCAATTAACAATGCTTTATAGATTTCAATGCAGCATGTGTACACTGCCTTGAGACGCGCATATTTTTGAAGTTGGGTTGGTATTAATAGCCAGATTATTAATTTTAGATGTAATAATCTAATTTAATTTTAGAGTACGTCTTGTTTATTTATTCTTCTAAAGTACGTTTACTAAATGCTAAATTCTTATAGTGCTTAAATACTGCCCTTCAACCTAATTAAGATAGGTTGGGGTAGTTTTATTTATTCAATCTACTAAAGTATGTTTATTATCATCAACATAACGAAACCAAAGTACAGTCTTATCAGAAACATCTTCTAAATTATTCATATGGGTATTAGCTAAAACGCTTACATTTGTCAGGAGGTAATTTTTGTTAATTTTCCTTTTTCCGTTCGTTTTTCAAGGAAAACTAAGTAAATTAGCAATTTGGAATTTGGCATAATTATTGTGTTTCGTATTCAACTGATAAAATATCTTTAATAATTTTAATACTTAAAATGAGCGGTTGACAAATTTATAAATCTAATGTAAAAATTGTAGTAATTAGCCTCATTTCTTTTCTTTTATATTGATGGTGTTGACTTCAGTATACAGGATGTAAATATTAAGTCGTAACACCCGAAAATGGTAGTTAGAACTCATCGAAATAAACAAGTTCTTTTAGTAACAAATTTTGGTTTGGGACCTCTGGTCGTAGTTATTCGACTTCTTAAGATTGATGTTTTAAAAATTCGGATTTTCTAAAACATTTGTATTTACAATTATTTCATATTTTGAAAAACAACAAAATGGCAGCCGATTAAAGATCTCAAATGATATTTGGATAACTATCCCATGGATGTTTAAAAAATAACGTTTATAAAATGACTGAATTGTCTACTACAACATTTATTTGAAACATTTTTTGATATTTATGCAAAAAATCTTGATAAATTTCAGAAAACTATTAAAATAGTTACAAACTAAAAATAAAAAGGAAATCAAGTAGCCTTGTGTTATTGAAAAATCCAACAAAAAAACTACTGAATACGGAAGTATTTTATTTATTATTGAATTAATAATAGAACTTGTTGATACGCTTTTGGTTTTTGGGGAATCGAAAAGACATGCGCAGGAAGCTCGAAGATTATATCGAAGAAGGTATCCACATCGCCAACAACCAAGTTTACATATCTTTAGAAAAGTTTGCAGACGTTTCATCCAAAAATTGGCGGAACACTAATCGATTTCGAAGAACCCCTTGACTTGAAGAGAATATACTTGAAATGGTAGAAAACGATCCTTCCAGACAAAAGGTGCAAGCTTTGGGAGCTGGAGACTTTCAGCCAAGACTATTGTTCTGTCGCTAGCTTCTTCGACGCTCTAATCTGCAGAGAAACTTTAAAAAAATTATTTTGTTTACGGATGAAGTTTGTTTTAGAAGAGGTGGAGTATTTATCTAGATTAACTTACGTGTGGACTGACTGAAACCCCGTGAAACGTTTATACGTGCCCAACAGAAGTGTTTTGCGGTGAATGTATGCGCCGGTATTATAAGAAATGGTGTAATTGGACCTTTAATACCACACCGTCTGAATGGGGAAGAGGAAGACGAAGAGTTAGTGGCAATAATACAGGGAGTGTGTTGCTGCGAATGGTGGCCATTTTGAAAATTTGTAATAAATTATTAATTCAATAATAAATAAGTTGTTATACTTCCGTAGTCAGTAGTTTTTTTGTAGGATCTTTCAATAACACAAAGCTACTTGACTTCCTTTTTATTTTTAGTTTGTTACAATTTTAATAGTTTTCTGAAATTTATCAAGATTTCTTGCATAAATATGAAAAAATGTTTCAAATAAATGTTATAGTAGATAATTCAATCATTTTATAAATGTTCCTTTTTTAAAAATCCTTGGGATAGTTATACAAATACCATTTGAAATTGTAAATACAAATGTTTTAGAAAACCAAATGCCGATTTTAAAAGTATTTGAATGTTTGAAATATCATTTTAAATGAGGAAGATATAACGATTGTTAAAAAATAACTATGACCAGAGGCCCCAAATCAGAATTTGTTACTAAAAAAAGTAGTTTGTTCTAACTACCATTTTCGGGTGTTACTTAGTATTTACACCCTGTGTAACTATATGCGGAAAGTTAATGATTTTATTATTAATGAAGATGATAATTTTAATCGATAATAGTCAGATTCTTGCAAGTGTTGGTTCTTAACAATTTTTCCCATACCTTATTTATCTTTGTTATTTTATATATGCATTCATTGTGACCATGAAGTTAAAGTAAAATAGCTTTTAAAAATTTTTTTTAATTAATATTTGCCCCTTATTGTACA
Organism: Vesta saturnalis; assembly: GCA_036346205.1. NCBI lineage: Eukaryota > Metazoa > Arthropoda > Insecta > Coleoptera > Lampyridae > Vesta > Vesta saturnalis. The sequence continues at coordinate 3,414,215 of JARFJB010000827.1, forward strand.
ATTTGGGATCTAGGAAAGTTTATCGAAAACAGTTTATCGAAAACAGTTTACCGAAAGACAATTAACCGAAAGGTGAATTTACCGAAACAACAATTGGTCGAATTACAATTGACCGAAAAACATTTTTACCTAAACACAGTTTACCGAAAGGAATATTAACCGAAAATGTGTCATAATGCAATGAGGTACGTGCAGGTTATGTATCTAATGACATACTATTATATAAACGAACTTTTCCTTCACACTTTACCAAGGCTTAGGACTTGCAGCTCAAATTGCTGGCGTATTTAAAAAGTCGGAAATTAATTCCTTTGTCATTTTTTTTATTTTTGATTTTTGATTTTTTTTTTGTTTTTCTTTTTTTTATGCTACCATTATATACAAAGTCGGAAACGAATTCCTTTGTAATTTTTTTTATATTTTCTTGTGTTTTATTTTTTTGTTTCTCTTTCTTTATGCTACCACTATGTACAAAAGTTTTAATCTTAATTTGGATCTAATAACTTAAATTATGGGCTACACCACGTAAATATTAGAATGAAAAACTGTACGACGCTGATAAGCTGATGTTTTTAATGGGAATCGCTTCCAATTTAAATTAATAATAATAAGGGTTTTTTAAGTACGCACGTATTATTTCAACGCAATGAAAAGTATTATTAAAGCTCCTTCTTTGCATATTATGTCATTTTATTTAAAGCAGCGTCGGAATTTTTTCGGCGGGAAATGACCGTGAACCATAATTTTTGGTTAACTTCTCTTTCGGTAAACTGTATTTCGGCAAAAATGTTTTTCGGTAAATTGTAATTCGGCCAATTGTCCTTTCGGTAAATTGACCTTTCGGTTAATTGTCTTTCGGTAAACTGTTTTCGGTCAACTGTTTTCTGTAAACTTTCCGGGATCGTACAATTTGTAAGTATTTTAGTTTGTAATTGTTGACATCATTTTTGTAGTTCCTCCCTGAGGAGATTTTAATTTATTTATATCGAAACATATATATATATATATATATATATATATATATATATATATATATATATATATATATATATATATAGAGGGTGTCCCAAAATTCCTGGGACACAGAGCCACCACGTGTAGTAGAGGTCAAAATAAGTCGATTGGACCCAATTTATTTGTATACCAAAATGTACCGTTTGCCCCTGAGAAGAGTTCAAAGTTTACATAAAAAAACACATTTTTGTACGTAGTTCAGAAATGAGTGAAACAAATTGAATGAAATTTGACTAAAGTACATTTTAGAGGATTACTTTCCTTTCGGTAATCAAAGAAACTCAAAAGAAATTGTAGAAGGGTTAAAAACACCCTCATCCCCTGATATTATTTTCAGAACTTTGTTAGGGGTGGTAATATGGTTCTTAATTTTTTTTAACGAAAAGACTGATTAATTATCTTCATTTTGTTACTCTTGCAAAAATTTCGCATTCCGCACAGTTTCGAAAGGAAAACAATGTTTTATTAAATACTGCTAACAGATATTCCTAATACAAGTTTAATAAAATTGTAATACAAAATTTAGTTGGCAGTAGATACAATAACAATACAAGTCGTGATTTTGACAGAAAACAAATTCATAATCATTCCAGTTTGTTGTTGACTGTAAATGTTCCAATAGTTTCTTCAATTTTGTTATTATCGCGAGTACTATTACTTATTATTTAATTGTTATTGTTACTTTAACTGCTATTAAATATGGATTTTTCTTTTAATAAGCAGACCGACATGATCTTAGTTCTTGGATTCTGTCAAGGAGAAGTGCCCGCGTATATCACGGGAGGTATCCGAGTAGGAGAATTCCGAATCATAAAACTTTTTTCCGAATCGAGAGACGTCTTCGAGAAACAGGGAAGTTGGAACCAGTCAGAATTAATGCTGGAAGACCCCGAGTCCGAAGACCTAATGCGGAACAAGCTGTTCTTGAAATAACGGTTGACAATCCTGAGACCAGTACCAAATCTGTGTAATGACAGACAGGAATTCCAAAAAGCACTGTAAATCGGATCTTCAGAAAACAATTAATTCATCCATTTCACATACAGCCAGTGCAAGAATTATTACCAGTTGACCACGGATCACGTTTAAATTTTTCACAAATTGTTCGGGAGCGCAGAATACTTGACAACAGATTTCACACTAACATCTTGTTTACTGATGAGTCTTGTTTTACAGGTAGTGGCACGACGAACCTGCACAATGAGCATATTTATGCTGATGAAAACCCACATCTTATTAAAGCTAGACACTATCAACGAGAATTTAAAATTAATATTTGGATTGGATTTATCTGCAATTTTTTGGTTGGGCCGATCCGATTGCCAGATCGTCTAAATGGTGCCAGTTACCTTCGCTTCCTTCAAGAAATTTTGCAAGATTTATTAGACCACTTGCCCCTTAATCTACATCGGAACATATTCTTTATGCACGACGTGCACCACCTCATTTTGCACGAACAATTTCCTGGTAGATAGATTGGTAGGGGACAAGAAGCACCTATTCAATGGTCTCCGCGGTCTACAGATTTAAATCCTTGCCACTTATTTATCTGGGGAGCGTTAAAAACAAAAGTGTACGAGGTTCAAATTAATACTTCCGAACAGTTGTGGAACACAATCCAAAATGCCGTAAACGCACTACGAGAAAACGACAATGTCCTAAGCAGGGTGCATTTCGATTTTTTACGCCGAATTGACCTTTGTATTGATGAAGGCGGCCGTCATATTGAACATTGATTATAAAAAAAAAACGTTTTGCCTCTGTTTCCACTGCCAACTAAATTTTATATTACAATTTTATTAAACTTGTACTAGGAATATCTGTTAGCAGTGTTTAATGAAACATTTTTTCCTTCTAAACTATACGGAATGCGAAATTTTTACAAGAGTAACAAAATGAAGATAATTAATCAATCTTCTTGCTAAAAAAATTGAGAACCGTATTACCACCTCTAAGAAAGTTCTGAAAAAAATATCAGGGGATGAGGGTGAGTTTAACCCTTCTACAATTTCTTTTGAGTTTCTTTGATTACCGAAAGGAGAGTAGTCCTCTAAAATGCACTTGTGTCAAATTTCATTCAATTTGTTTCACTCATTTCTGAACAGCGTACAAAAATGTGTTTTTTTACGTAAACTTTGAACTCTTCTCACGGGCAAACGGTACATTTTGGTATATAAATAAATTAGGTCCAATCGACTTATTTTGACCTTTACTATACGTGATAGCTGTGTGTACTAGCCATTTTGGGACACTCTGTACATATATATATATATATATATATATATATATATATATATATATATATATATATATATATATATATATATATATATATATATATATATATATATATATATATATATGGTAACTTTACCGATGTTGCCACTAGTACATATTTGCTTGTAGGCACAAAATATGAACCACTTAAGTCTCCTTCAATCTAGCTTCAACACTTCTAACGAAACCAAAGCAATTAAGATGATGTTGAAAAGTAAATACTTTACACTTAAACATTAAATGATAATACCTCAAACATCTAAGTTTATTGTAATTGCGAATTTATGACATGGTTCGATTACTAGTCGTAAGAAGAACCAAGAGGACACTTACGAGAGCTACAAACAAGAGCATTAACATTTACATTGATAGTATAACTTAAGTTTAAGGTTTAACTTTAGCATTATAATTCTTATTGAAAAACCAAATATTTTTAGAAATAAACAGAATACACTTTTTCAAAACTCTACTTTATAAGATTTTCGAAAAACCTCCACCTTGCGCAAGGCAGTAACCCAATCTGTGATAAAATTCAGTTCGGGTGTTTTCTAACATTTCTTGGGTGATCCTGCTTAAAGAGTCTGTAATTTTGACACGAAGTTCGTCCTAATTGTTAACACGTTTTTATGCCTGTGCCCATAAATTTACTGGGATACGTATCCCCAAACAAAAAAGTCATTCGGCGCGCTATCAGGTGAGCGACGAGGATATTTAATAGTACCTTTTCCACTAATAATACGGTTAGGTAACGTAGTTTCCAAAAACTGTTGAACTCTTATTGCAGTATGAGCAGGACAGCCATCTTCTTGATATCAAATGTCATCAAAATTTATATTGAGACGTTGAACAGATGGTACTATCTGGTTTCTCAATATTCTAAATATTTGTCCGCATTGAAGTTTCCGTTGGTAAAAAATGGACCAATTATGGAATTGCCTAAAATTCCTGTCTACACATTAACTTTTTGGGGATATTGTGTCCGGTAAGGAATACTAATGTGTTTGTTTTCCCGAGAGTAACCAACAGCGACAGACGGATTGTGATGGCTATGTAAGTTAAAAGAACACTCGTCGGTAAACAAAATATTTTCAATAAATCGTTCGTTTTCATTAGCCCGATTCATCATATCTTCACAAAATTCCATACGCTTTTGATGATCTTCTGGAAAAAATTCTTGTGTAGTTTGCAACTTATAGCAACGGTATTTATTGCTTTTCAAGATATTGCGAACTGTTCTTGGTTCAATATTCATTTCTTCAGCAATTTTTGTACTATTGCACGGAAAATTAGTTTCTGCTAAATTACACACTGCAAGTTCGCGCTCTTCGTTTAAGTTACGACCAGGATGCTCACCATCATTACCATCAATGCTATTGCATTTTCTACAATTATTTAAACATCCATATATTTCAAATTTACGAACAGTTCGCATAATCGTATTTACTGCACGCACGCACGCACGCATGCACGCACCCACGCACACACGCACAAGCGCACACACGCACACGCGCACACGCGCACACGCGCGCATGCGCACACGCGCACACGCGCACACGCGCACACGCGCACACGCGCACACGCGCACGCGCGCACGCTCGCAGCGCACGCTCGCACACGCACACACGCGCACACGCGCACAGGCGCACACGCGCACACGCGTACGCGCACGACACACCGCACACACACACGCACACACGCACACACGCACACACGCACACACGCACACACGCACACACGCACACACGCACACGCACCACGCACGACACACACGCACACACACACGCACACACACACACGCACACACGCACACACGCACACACGCGCACACGCGCACACGCGCACACGCGCACACGCGCACACGCACACACGCACACACGCACACACACACACACACAGGTATATATATATATATATATATATATATATATATATATATATATATATATGAGTTTTTTTAATTATTAAGCTTATTTTGGGAAATTAGTTTTGAGCTACATGAGAATCTTAATTAAGACTTAAGACTTAATTTTAGATAGAGATCCTACAACAAAATTTTGAAAAGATGTGAAACAAGGTTTACAAAACTGCAGTATTTCCTTTACAAATTTAGAGAAACAACTCATTTAAACAAAAACTCACAAGCACCAAAACTATACGGTCTCATAGAAATAACACACCTAAAATGCCCATTTTACCAATAGTGTCTTACATCCAAGCATCTAATCATATCATAACAAATAAGCTGAACTACATATTAACTATGCAAATAAAAATTTTTCTTAAAAATGTTACTAGTATTTTTTCTAAAATACTTCCTAAAGTATGCGTTTACATATAACTTTCCCGCCTAAAGTGAAACCAGCCAAGAAATTCGAAATTGAATTGAAACAGGAAATATCCTTTTTGAGGTGCCTTGCCAAAAAAGTGGCTTTTTAAATGTGTCAAAAATGTATGTGTGCGCACGTGTATGGTTATACGTGCGTATATGCGGGTTTGCGTGTGAGCAGGTGTGCGTGTGTGCATGCGTGCACACTCGTGCACGCGTTTTGGCGTGTGCACGAATACGCGTATGCAATTGATAATTTTCTTAATACAATAAGAGTAGGAACTTATTTAGGTGCTTATACATAATAATAAAATTGAATTATGTAGTGAGCAAGTGAAAGACCTTCTTAGACTATCCTTAACTTATCTCTAAGGGACTTACATTTAGAAACAAAAAAGAAACTTGTTTTTACTAGTCATATCTACAAAAATAAATTATTCTCAGGATTAAATAATGACTTGTGAGAATTGTACCAAGGCAGCTCGGCACAGGTAAAACAGACGAGTCTCAATCTATCAACAAATGTGAATGGGGCAAGTCTGAAAATCCTACAGATATTTCTAATTTGTTTAATAATTATTTCGTTGGGGCACCTGAAAAAGTCTAATATGCCTGCGGCCTCTCAGTTAAATCAAAACTTAAAATTAAGCGTTCTATGTCCGAAATGAACTTTCTACTTTCCTTTAAAGCTTATTTTAGAACATATTGCCAAGCCATTAACGCATTAACGCATTTGGTCAATTTATCCTTCTTTCCTGATTATTCAAGTTAGGTAAATAATACCTGTACATATAAATATGAGTAAAGGTTTGCTTGAAAGTTGTTGTCCCATTAAACTTACTTCTGGCTTCTCAAAAGCGGTTGAAACTTGTTTTCTAAACAGACTGCTTGGATTTATAAATAAATTTAATCTTCTCTTTTGTGGCCACAAAGTCTGCTTCTACTTTTTGTAATGCAGTCAAATTATTTCATGAACAGAATCATGCGAATGTCCCACTGTGGTATTTTGTGATCTTAGCAACACCTTCGATTAACCATAGTCCATTGATGAACAGCCTTTTCAAAATACTTAGAATTATTTCTAAGCAATCACACACACGTCTACATTAGTTCTATTTTAAATAATAATTATATAATAACAAGATCTGAGGTAGTTGATAATAGCAAAGTGGTTCTTCAAGGATCAGTCCTAGGTCCAATATTTTCCATATTGTACATTAACTTTTTAGATCAATCTGTTTATCACGGTTCAATAACAGCTTACGCGGATAAAACGTTACTTTTAATTTCGCAGTCTAGTCCATCTTTCAGTGAAAAATTCTGAACTAAGGTGCTTGGTTTTCACACACACCGAACAAACTCAAATTATTCCGAGGCTACATATTGAAGGAAAAGAAATTAACATTTATAAAAGAGCTATTTGTCTTGGTTTACAACTAGCATCTAATCTCAAACTGCAAACTGTCAATCTCTTCACTAAAATGTCTTCTGTAACTTTTTTTAATGTGGAAACTAAAATGTATCCTAATTACCCGTCAGTTAATACTGGTTTATTATGCTTAAGTCGATTCCAGGCTGGGACATGGCGTTTGCTTTTGGAGCAATTCCACTTTGTGTAATAAAGGTAAAAAAAAACTTTCTATATGTATATGTTTGGTATCTCTATAACTACTGCATGCAGAGATTTAATTAAAAAAATGTAAAATCTTAACACTCCATATTTTATGAGCCGTTAATAATATATACCTGCATTATTAAACAACCATTATTGTTGTATTATTTAAAAGACATGACTATTTATTCTACTTCATTCCTGTATGTATTCAACTTAACTTAATGCTTATTATAGGTATTTTTTCGAATTCTATTCCACACAGAATGTGTCTTACGCTAGTTTCGCGCTTGTTTCAGAGGTAATGATTGAAACATTATTATTACTTATTATATTAAGCTCGTACGTAACTAACTTCGCCTGCAGCTGATCTTTCTTATTAGAAAATGAGGGTTGCTTGTCTAACTGCACCAAATGATACGGTGCGTTATCCATAACTACAACACAATTTGCGGGTAGTTTGGCCAGGGCAGAAATCAGCTATTTAATCATCCAATTTTGAAACCGATCACCAATTATAGTTTTATGTTAACCCTAATCCTCATTCTCTGAATCGAGTAAATAGTCGCAGTTTCCAAAACCCTTAAATTACATCACGCGTGTAAAATGGTATACCTTTTACCTTCATTTTTAATTTTGTATGGATTACTTTTGATGTCATAATCGTGCACCCAACTATGGATACTAGAACCGGTTTGATAAATTCGCGTTTCGTCTTAATTTTGGCTATAACGGCGTATTTCATTTCACTTAAAATTTTCTAAACATTGACACGTTTGTGTTTGTAACCCATTGCTTTCAAATTTCTAAATAATGTCAACGCACACCAAAATCGAAATCTATCTTAACGTGATAATACAATTTGTCCAAAGTAAAATATCATTTTTTTGCATTAAATTACCAAATTAGTAGTTGTAGATCTTTCCGAAAAGTAAAATCCCAAAACTCAGAATTTCCGCGTTTACCACATGTTGACTTTAGATGTTGAGATCTTGCCATTATGAAATGAAACCTAAAACTAAATACATTAGGTTCCCCATTACTTTTCACTGTTGCATTATTTGCAACTTTGCGATGAGTTTTTCAACAAATTATTATTAATTCAATATGAGTATTGATCATCATATTCGTTACTTAAGTAGACAACACATCACGATTACTTTTGACTGGATGCGTCAAATTCACTTATTGTCATTTTCAGAAATGGGAATACCACTACCATATACCTATAAAAAATATTTACTGAAGGCATGTTCGAATTTTTGTCTCAAACACTGGAGGATAGCGATATCCTTCACTAAGTTTTTAAACTTTTTACGCAGACGTCGTCTTGTTGTAAATGTTTACAAACTCCATTGGTCACCAGAGTAAAAAATGTGTATACTATTAAAATTTTTATTGATCTACTTTTTTAATTACTTTGTTAGTGAATTTTCTAATTAAAAATATTTCTTTTTCAGAATACGCCAACTTGAACATTACTTCACGGAAAACGATTGAAGATTTAATTCCTTTGCTTAGCCCAGGTAACGTGTAGTGCAGTTATTAGCAATTATTTAACAGTTATTTTGTTCTTTCTTAATTTAAAACTTGATATTTTATATTTGAAAAAGTTTAAAGTGAAGTTGTGTTAAAATTTTATGAGCTTATTATGTAGAGAGCTAAATTCATAATCAGAGATGAGACTAGTAGTATCCATGGTAAAACATTTTATAGGAGAGCTTATAAAGAGCCCATGTAAGTAAAAGGTCATAAGTGGCAATTATACGAGTATCTACATTGTTATGGTGTGAAGTCCTACAGATTTTCAGCGTATTACTTCATTTTGGACAGAAACATTGATTTTTTATAAAAGTATTGAGGTATGGGAACATGGCGATTTGGTGTTCTTTGCTTTTATTGCTGTGTAGGGACGGCAACAGAATTTTCCTGTAACAGACGCCAACTGCTTGTCGTAACAGGAGACTAATCAAATAAGTGTAATATGTGTAGGTTTATACTGGGAAACACGTTCCATCTAATTAGGTTTAGTTGTTTATTGAGGTTTATTATAGTATTTACTTATTGTTAGGTAGTTTTTCATTTTTTTCAATTTTGAGATTTTGATGATATAGTGAACTGTGATCGTGGAATAACGAGTATATACAGTTTGCCATTACAGCGACAGTGAATATAAATGAGTAAAAACTTGGCAAGCAACCAAAGAAGAAATAGGTTCATCAAATGGACTACTGAACGGTGCAACGGGCGCAAACATGGATCTGTTCCTGTTGCTTATTTACACTCGCCACAAGAGATACCTTTTAGGGTCCTTTTACAATTTTTAATAACTTCAAAATCCTTTAATATAAATTCGTATTGTTTTCGTGAGAATTTAAAATGTTTACCTTTTGATTTAATTTGGATAGTTCCCAAAGATAACTTTTATTAATTTAAATTTAACTTACTTGCTATCAGGTTTCTGTCTGCATAAATGAAACTAATATTTGCTTAACAAATTCCTTTCTTATCTGGTTGCACCGGCTAGCGTAATTATTAAAAGAAATTATTATTGTTATCAATTATCAAATATGTTCAAATTGATTTTCTTAAATGTAAATGTAACTGGCAACTTTCATCGAAGTTGCTTCCTTTAGTATTAGAGCTTTTAATATTCGTAATGGTTAATAATACAAAAAAATCAAGCGGTATGCTTATTTAATTTAACCAAATTAAAAAATGCACAAATGCTTACGTATTTATTATTATCTAACATGCACATATAATTTCTTTATCAGCAGTGAATAAAATTTGATCCATTCAGTATGGATAGTTAAACCACAATTTAGGGAAAAATAAAACACATAAACGTTTTCTTTATTATGTAAATTTAACAGTCTTACTTGTTATTTAAGGTAGCCGGAGATTGGATGACTTCGTTGCTATGCCGTTGATTCGGCAGCCGTATTTCTTTGTTCCCCAAATATCTTCTTAAGTAGTGTGGCGCTGACCATGCATAATTCCAATTCCCACAACCTCCTATCGATTCGATTAATATTCTTTGGATATTTTTATAGGTTTTAATTATTACTTCAATGAGTCAAGTTTCACTACAAACCACCTGCAAATACAAACGGCAGTCGTATAAATTAACCATTAATACTTTCTGATTATTGTTCTTTATCTACTGATTTATCACACTGGATCGATTATCGTATTTTATATTTTTCGTTCAATATTTAAATATAATCTCCAATATGCACAAAACATGTAATTTAATTCTTGATAACGTCACATAACAATGTGCGCATTCTTTTTCACTGTAACCTTTTATCTTTTAATAATGACAGTATTCTTTTTACTTCCCTATTACAAACTAATTAAATCTTACTTTATTTCCTACATTTAGAAGGCAGTATGCTACCGTCACTTGTGCCTTTCTTTACCAACGTCTATCAACTCTCTAAAATAACTAAAAAACTACAAGTCATTCACAGCGCATCTTCTCCTTCCTTTCCAACTCATTTATGCATTCGCAAATTTCAGCGAACTTTAAGTAATCATTTCTGTTTCTATAAAATACCATATAACTATAAAACATCACACAACTTAGCGCGAAATTAAAAAAATTATAGAGAACAGAACATAAGTAAATATAATTGGTCTTATAGTAGAGTAAGGAAATTCTTAACTATAATTTTTCTTTAATGTTGAAATTAACTAGTCAAGTCTCAATACTAAAGTAATTATCTAAATTTCAATTCGTTTATTAATATATAGTTGCATTGCAATTAATAGAAAAAATTAGAACTCGACTAAATTTTTATGAGAATCATGTATAGAAATAAGATTTTTTTTAGGAACCATAATGGGTTACGTACATCTTGCATAAATGTCTGTTTAACACAAATAAGGTGATGTCAAATGTACTACAATTTTTTATATTAGTCGAAGTTAAACCATTTTCTTTATTTTAAGTTTAATTATGTTTGTACAAGTGAATTAAATTTTTAGACAAGCTTATACAAATCTTCAATTAACGTAACGCTGATATATGCAGTTATTAATAAAAGTCAAATAATAGTGAGATTGCTCATTACATTTTTTGTCTTGTTGAAAATCGTGCTAAGTGGATTAATACTATCACGAAAATGATCTTATCTATTATACAGGGCTAGAGTTTAAGTCAGAGTTTTTAAGTATATTAAAAAACGATTGCATTAAAATTTGTTACCTGCATAAAAGGATTTTCATTGACTACACTAACCATTATTTTATCAACTTTAAGGGTCATTCTTCAAAGCAATTAGTTTGATGACAGTTTTAATATTAATGATCTTAGATCAGGGTTTATAAAATAGGACAGGAAGTATAGCGTTTTATCTATATTAGCGAATTCAACTGTTTATGTATTCGCATGTATACCAATACTTGTGAGCAAAAATAAATATTTTGCAGTAAAAGTTGTAATTGGTTCACAATTACTAACAATAACAAATTAATAAATAAATTGCATTTACAACCAGTTAATAAAGGCTAGTCAGAGTAACCATTATTTAAATAAAATTTATTTAACGAAGAATTTAGGAAATTTTGTACGTTGCACAAGAGAATTGACAAAGGATACATCACAGATTTGGCACCGCATGGTAGCCATATTTTATTTCACAATTAACACTAGTTTACAGAGTGTTACATTACAAAATTAGCACCGAATATGGAGTTCCAGTGCCACTATCATTCAGTGTTACACCACAGGTGGGAATTTACCCTCCTATAAATATGAACTAACATTTATAATTATCATCAATATTCTGAAATAAATAAATCTCACCCAATTTGGAAAATAATAATTAAATCTATTAATTTCTCACCACGAAATTACTAACTCCTATCTCAAAATTGAAACAAACGTAATGATCGGTGGATATTTTGGAAGTTATGTTTCATCCAAGTATTGTTTGAAATTTTAATGCCAATATCTTAAACTTTGCAGGTATAATTCACCTTGACTCAAATTGTCACTTTTATTTTCATAAATACTGCTTAGTACTGTGGTAAACAGTCCCTGCAACTAAGGCTAATATTGTTTGTCGAATTAAATCAACGGAACAAAGTAAATAAATTTTGTGATCAGCTTGGTTAGAAAACTCAATTATCAATCCAGAATAGAAAACTTACACATAAAAAACCCACAAACGCATAAACCACAGTTAATCTGTAATACAACATTTTGCTTTAAGTCTTACAATAAAATCGTTGGGTAGTATTCCCTTTACAGCTCCAATAAAAGAATAAGTTGAATAATAATAATAATTATTATTATTATTATTATTAAATTATTAAAAGGTAATACTGGGAATTGATTATCCTTATGGTATAACCAAATTTACAATACTAGCAATGACACCTTTGTACCCTATAATTGGCCTTTTGATTTGTTGGTGCAAACGTAAATGTTCCTTGTTCACTCACGTCACTTAACGCTTATATTAATTGGACAATTTGTTTTCGTCGAATTTAATATTTCAACTCATTTCGTTATTCTTAATTCTTAAGTGTCTATGAACTTAATTGGGTTAATGTCGTTGACAAACACATATATTTACATCAGCATTAATAATTATTTAATGCAGTCTTAATTTCAACTTACAATATCCAAAACCTTTACTTGGTTATAGAGGATCACTTTAAAAATTTGTCTTACTATCGCGCGGATTTTATACACAGTACTTTCTCTTAAGATAACAATTTCTGTTTGTCTCGAATCAAGTTAAACACTATTTAAATTTTAAAGTCTCATAACAATTTCCAACTCCATGCATCAATGTTGCTTGTAAACGTTTTAATGTTCTATCCCCAAAAGTGGGTTCTACCCGTAAACTCCCAACTGTTACAATATAAATTAGAACAGACCGTTATGTCATCTTTAGGAAATAAACCCACGAGTGCGACCGTTATAACTGAGAGTTCGCTAACAAAAGACTCTCTAGTCTTCCTCTTTTATATTCTCACGTCCATCTTGTCAACGTCACCAAATATTTTTGCGTTAAATCAAAAGCAACCACTCTTAAAGGGTTTAAATATCACGTGCCCCTGCCGAGCAGGAGAATTGATACGGAACCAAAGCGTCCCCATCTTTAAATTTTAAGAAAAACGTAATAATTCTCTAAAATGTCCAAATTCAACATTCATATCCATTCAATACCAAACTCAAATGTTTATAAAAATCTCACATATGCGTGAAGTCTTTCCGCAAAATTCAATAAGTTTTAATGCTATTTGCTCTTAAACCATACCTAAAATTTTCCATTGTGGAGTCCTAACTCATTGACACAAGTAGAACATACATATATACATACACACTTTACTACAGTATTGAGGTATCATCCATACGCTCACGCTACCGATTCATTACAATTTAAGCTACATTCCTGAAAATACAGAAGCTACATACAGTGGTATACATTATTGTCCCAATAGGGATTTTATAAAAAGGTGGTAATTTCTAATACAAGTTTAATCTTTTCAGCTCACAATCCTTTATGCCACATCTAAATATGCGTTTACATAACACTCAATGCTTTACTACAAACCATTTACAGCAAACTTACAAGTTACACTCAAAAAAAGAAAATCTCCCGTATAAACACACGTTCATCAGAAATGCGTCATACCCACACCACAACACTAAATATGTGCGTCGAAATAGTCTCACAAATTATCATACAAAAACATTTGTTAAAGAAATTAGAATCAGGCGCTCAACTTGTCAGTGAAATAGTCTCAAAGTGGAAACGATCCAAAGTAGTCACCAATATTGGGTGGTCTTCATAGATATGTCATATGTGAAAACGCAGTATCAATTGAATTACTTGGTTTCAGTGATGCATCGGAGAATGCAATACTGCACTAGTTATGGCCGGACAAACAATGAATTTGTGCGTGGTTAGAGCTTTTAGGGGCATTGTTACTGGCTACGTTGGTCGATAAAGTATAAAACCATTCTGGTATACATACAATTTAATTGTGAATAAATTCAACAGTAGCATTGAGTTGGTCAAAACTGATCCCATTTATCACAAACATTTGTTGGGCATTGCGTCACCGAAATCCCAGAATGGACTAAACTAAACGATTGGTATAATATTGAAACATAAAATAATCTTGCAGATTTGATATCTCGGGGAACGTTAAAATTATGGTGGTCAAGACCACCATTGATATGTATGTAAAGTTCATTATCTTGGAGTAATTATTCAAACATTTCCTTACTGCAACGTATTGTCTTGTAGTATCACCGTTTTGCGCACAACTGCAAGCCCTGGAAAACTAAAAAATTAAATGGCTCAATAAAGATACACGAACAACAGAGGGCTACACTAGTAATTAACAGATTTGCTCAACTAGAGGTATTTCATACGGAATTATGTACTATAAGAACGAATGAACAATTAGCCCAGAGAGCAGGTTAATAAGTTTAATCCCTTCTTTGGATCAACAAGAGATACCCAGGATGAAGGGGCGGGTCGATTGGCAAACTATGATTTTCTGTACAATAAAAAGTATCCAATGTTATTACCTAGTAATCATCACGTGACATATCATGCTTACAGCAGACAATAATCACGTCATCGATTAAGTATTGGTACGTTTGTGTCTTAAACTCATCTTGGACCAAAAGGAGTAGTACGAGTAACATCAGTGATGACTATTAAAAGTGTAGTGAAACGTGTTGTGGTAAAGTTGGCAGTTGCAGAGGCAATATTATTATGTCAATTTTATTTACAATTTCCGGATATGTTATTGGTATAATATTAATTTTCGCACATTCATTACTACCAAATTGCATAGAAATAATTTTGTGGTTTTGATACGATTTTCAAGTTATGTAATTTTGTTCTTTCCACCCAAATTTTTCAGAATTTTTTAATAAATCATTAATCCAAACAACATTTTTATTATAATTAGACGAGTTAGACCAAATACTGCTCCAATATGAAATATATATCTTCATCTTTAGGAATATCATTAATTGAAACTAAGGAGTGAAGTTTATTGAAAATTTCGACGAATTTAATGAAAATAGATTATTTTTATACTTTCTATTGGTACAAATGTTGTATTTACGTAGATGGTGAGCTGTAACTTTTAGTTTTTGTTTTAAATTATCAAAAAGTTTAATTAAAATATTATTATAGCGTTCTCCACCAAAATATTTAATTTTGTATTTGTTTAAAGTTTGCCGTACCTTAAAATTGTTAAAATTTTTATATAAGAGCTGTCAATATATTTTTTCTTAAACTATCAATTTTTCTTCTTAAACGAAATTTACAAAATAGTTTATTAACACGGTTACATCCATTGTTTAAGTTCATATAGATTTTCATTATTTATTTCAATGATTACAATTGCTGCACAATAAATTCATAAGTGTATATAATATAAAGAATTATTATTCTTCAAAAAACTTTCGATCACTTTGTTCAGAACGTTAAACATAAATTTTATCTTGCAGTACTTTGCTAAAATTTAAATTTGGTAGTTTAGGTCTAGATAGGGGACTGGTGTCATCAAAAAAATTAATTTTAACCAAAAAATCATTGTATACGTGCTTACTAAAATTTTCATGATTTCTATTTCCCGAAACTTCATTTTGACAATTAGTTGAATTTGTATTTTTTTTTAAACGTATATTGATAAAATATGGTTTACAATAACAATAGATATATAACAAGTCATAATGTATATATATATATATATATATATATATATATATATATATATATATATATATATATATTGTAATGGCTATAATAATTAATTTAATAATTTCAATATGGGGATAGAGTTCAAAGTAATTTAGTTTGAAGTAAAATTTAAATTTGAAAAATGTGTATAAGAAATACACTTTATAGAATTATAATGAAAGTATAAGATTTATCCTGAATACAATTTACTACAAACGCATGCGTTGTAATGTACTTAAGTAAAATCAAAGCTGTCAAAATGTCAAATAAATAATTTAGAAATATACTGTTTAGATCCAAAATGAAAATTTAGAAAAAGAAAATAATTTAATACCTTTACAGGTGTTTACACAAGTAAATATTTAAAATTCCAAACCAAAACATGTATGTAATAAATATTAATTTGCAGGAAATTTACTAAATGAATGTCTATAATCAAAAGGGTTTGATAAAATTTGTAACTCACATATACTGTCCTCACTGTAGATTGATGTCTTCGGATAACTCCAACTAGATGTAAGCAATGTCCACTCGATTGTCGTTGTTACCATCACCCATATACCGCTAACTCGATTCTCAGGTTGTCGAAGACACCAACTTCCAAAACTTAAGATGTTTCTTCAAAATCAGCAAACTCCAACGACTTATTTTATTTTGGTAACTTTTTATTTAATTAAATTTAAAACTTAATGAATGGTATCGTTTTAAAAGAAATATTTAAATATTATCCAAAATTTTGTTGACAAGCACTTTTATTTTTAGATCCCGATTCAAATTTTATTTAAAGGAAATTGTCCGGAGAAATAAAACAACATTAACCAAATAAAAGTGGGTTTTAATTTGGTATAACGGAATCAACTCAAGTTTGATAACACAAAAAGAAAACTTTACAAAATCGTGACACAAATTAACACGTACAAAATATTTTCCGAAAACGACAGGTATAGGAGACCGAACTATTTATGTTAACCGTCGATATAAAAACAAATGCTCTCGGAAGTATTCTTCGTAAAATATAACTTTCTTTACGAAAATTTAAATTAGGTTATGAAACTTACTTTTTTTGCATAATTGCACAACACTGTTTTAACTATTTAAACTTTGAACAAATTCTAGAGAGAGAGTTGAATTGCCAGAGCACTTCCTTTTATATCTTTCTGGTTGTTACCAAAAATTCATTTTTTTCCAGCCATTTTGCCTACGTATCTAAGGCTCTGATTGGTGGACATATATTACAAATTGGGCTCAAATGGAAATTTGGCCGTAACTTTCTTATACATAAGCGAAATTAAAATTTAATAACAGAAATAAAAACTACACAAAATTTCGGATAAAAAGACACCTAACAAGCTATGGTTCCTAAAATTAATATACGAAATTACTTAATCTAACTTAAATAAGCTTATAACTATCTAAACTTACAAGCTATACTTAATCTAATTACAGAAATGGAATTTTGAGAAAATTTTACACAAGTACACATACTTTTTGTGTTAGAAATATTTAATTTAAAGAAATTTTAAGCTTTTGCAATTTTATCTTAAATTCACCTCAAATTTCACACAATTTTGCGGCGAAAAGCGATGTATCCTTTTAAAAACTGTGCTATATTATGAAAGAACTTCTAATAATTGCTTTAAGAGCAAAATTTAAGCCTAAAAATGTGAAAAAAGTATAAAATTATGTAAAAAACCTAGAAATTATAACCTAATCAAACTTAAATCTAAAATTGGAGATAGTTCATATTTAAAAATGTTTTCAACACTTGAAATGTTATATTACAGGTTTGTAATTCTTGTCTTTATTATTTTCACTATATTTTAGTAATGCATAATGTCATATAGTGTTGCACTAAAAAAGTCTCTTCGTCTAACACTCTTATGAATCATTTCATTATAAAAATGTACACCACTATAAATGTCTTTATGCCAAAATGTACTATGTGTTCTTCTTATTGTTGAACTTATATCAGAATTTTTGTCACTAAGTCGCTACCAGAAATATGTGCGAAAAATGTCTAAACTGTCCATATTATAACCCTTTTATGAAATTTTTATATTTCCTGCTTTCATAAACTAATTATGCACTATCCCTAACATAATCCTAACTATACAGTTCATGTTTAAACACCTGTAAAGTGTTCACTTGCCAAATTACCCTCGTAAAATTGACTTTTATTGCAATAATTGAAATACTAAAATGACTTTACGAAAATGGTTATATTTAACATTCTTGACAATTTTGTTAGCAGCAAAATGCTTTTTATGATAAAACCAAACTAAGTAAATAATATTCAGACTAATTTATACCAAAAAAATCTATTTTAATCACATCGCGAATCAGATTTATATAAAACAGTGTCTTGCACATGTATCGAGCTAGAAATCACCCCTTTTTATTACCCAAATGTCATTTAAACTGTCCGATACTTCTTTTACCTCTTTCTGAACATCTCAATATATATATATATATATATATATATATATATATATACAGGGTGTCCCAATAGTGCGTATTCGGTCGATAGCTCCTTAGCCATTAAACTTAGAAGATTAGTTTAAATACGAAAGTTGTCTATTTTTATAAGCTGCATAATCTAAAAATGGTTTGGTTTCTACTGGGTGTAATATAAAAGCGGTACAACATAGAACTTTTGATGTTTAAATAAAACACCCTATATATTATTTTATTTTTCGATTCTCCTTATAATTTTACATCTTTTTTATAAGAATTACTTACAAGCTAAATCGTACAGTTTTTGAGATATTTGCAAAGTTAACTAAAAACTGACACGTTTATGTAGTAATTCAAGTAGGCGTACCTCAGTTATTTTTAAAGATAAAAAAATAATCTTTGGTATAGAATTTATTCATACATGAGCTTACTTTAATCTATTGTCAAAATTGGATTTCAATATACACGGTGATCACAAAAATTAATTCAATAACATAAATTTGAGAATGCTATGTCTTCATTTTTTTAAATGGCACACCCGACATTTTTTTAATGCATTGTCTTCGTTTATTAGTCGGTTTTCATTTCTGTTAAATATGTTCTATAGCTATCTCTAATAGTTTCGGGGATATTTAAGTATGTACAATTTTTTTCCTTGATAACACTGAAAAAAAGTAACATTAGTCGGTCAAAGCAAGCTATGAATACATAAGAAACTAAAAAACATATTAACTGAAATACAATCACTTAAAATTATAATGAATGTTCAATGTGACCACCATTTTGTTAATGGCAAACATGAAGTCTTTGAATAAACGACAAAGGAGGGGGCACGTTTTAAATGTAGAATACCTTACGGTCAGAATTTAACCAAATTTTGATATGTTCTAGAACTTGACCAATTGATCAAATGTCTTCATTGCCCGAAAGCTCAAAGCTCAACAGTTTTTGATATACAGGGTCTGCAATATCACTATTTGATACTTTCAATATATCATAAAATGGACATTTTTCCAATATTAACGCAAAACTTAGTGAAATGTTATTTTTTTGTGCTACTGGTTACAACCTTTTCTTTACTTTCATTATTTTTGTACATACACCTGATATACAGGGTGAGACCAAATATATGTATCTGAATAGAATTATACGGTGGTATTGTTTTGATATTTTGGTGAATGGAAGTTAACACAAATATATGTCCATTTAAATTATTATTACAAGTTAAGTCCCCTAGACGTCCGTTATGCAGTGTTTCATTTCTTTAATAGATTTAATTGAGTATTATTATACTTCCCAGTTAATTTTCTGATAACTTAATTGAAATGTCTATATTAAAATAAACTATTTGCTAATTGTATATACCTACATAATAGTCACGATGTGTTTATACTGATACTGGGTGTCCAAGTACAAAGGACCAAAGCGATATCTTAAACTTCATATAGGTACGGAAAAAACCGTTAACATAAAAAATCCCTTGCAATTGGATGTCGTTGCGAAATACAAAGCTTTTGGAGATTGACAGATAGAAAGGTTAGATGTTCTTCATTTATTATGCTCACTGTTCACACCATCGACAGACCGGTTTCGCAGGGCTACCTCCATCATCACTACCGCTTTGTACAGTCATTGGAAATAAGAAATGTTTATGTAAAAACGTTAATGAACGTATTTTAATATATTAAAAATATCTAAGCTTAATAAGATATCAGTTAACTGAACTGATGAGGCAGAAAACAGTAAATAATTTTTGGTCTTGATATAACCATTGTCATAGAAATCAAAAAGCTGCATAATCAAATGTTAAATGTCTATCACCTCCACATTATTTGCATTTAGTATATGATTTAAAACTACTAGTGGATAGAAGGAGAAGGATATTTGATTAGCTCTTGGTACCTAGCGTATCCTAAAAACCATAGTACACCTGCCACATGAGAACAAGTACCTAAAGTTCTGCACCAGTCTTGCAGGTGCAGTAAGTACCTAATATTGGGTTGGGTTTTGCTTCCTCATTATTCGGCACAAGTGCAATCCACAACTGGTAACGAGTAGCATTTCTGAGTCAAGAATATATCCTTACCCGTATAAAACCGGGTTCGTAGTTTTCATCAAATTCATATTGAACCTGGCGGTCCTCTATTTCATTGTCCTGTATGTAAGAAGGAGCAAGCTTTAATTGAAAAATACCTACAGTTAACTTTTTAAGATAGTAATGTGACAAACGTGGGAATGAGGGAACGATAATTTCATTTAAATCAACCCATCTGCCCCTTCTAACACAAGTTTTCCTCCTCAACCCTGTCTTGAACAACACTTGGCTCTTGAACTTTTCGAACAATATTTTCAGCTAGCTCAATAGTAGCATCTTGCAATAAAATGGGTGGAAAATATTTATTTATAATTGCTCCAGAAATTTTAAGAAAATCAGCAATATTACAAATGTGGGGTGTTTTTATATTAAAGCTAAAAAATTAAAAAATTGATTTTAAGTGCCCATTGCGTGCTTCTACGATCCACCTGGTTTTAGTAACGAGACGACTATCATTAGCCTCTTCTGCGGATAACTGTTGCTGACCTCTGGGTAAAAAGGCTGGCATTTTAAAATTAATACCTAATCTATTTAAAGCTGGAATAGCATCCAAGTACCCGCGGTCGAGAATGAAAATATCTCCTTCATTAAACCATTCACGCATTCCATTCAGATCTCTATTAAATTCACTTATAAGTATGTTAGCATCGTTGTTTTCAGAATTTGAGAAATATGGCCCTTGAATGTCTAGAATAAATCCGCTCGGGGTAACAAGCAGAGATGGCTTGATAAGATGTTTACCCTTATAAGTACAGTAGGACTGTCGCAACAGTTTAAAACAAGAACTTTTCACTATTTCTAGATAAGAACAGTCATTATACACTATAACTTGAAGCCGATCTAGGTTTTGATTATATAGACGATTTGCAAAAGGAGTTACATGATTTTCGATGTAGCACAATATTTTGTGGTACAAATCTTGCAGAAAGAGATTGTCTAACTAGAGATATAGCTAAACTGGCTTGTTGTCTTGTGGAATAATTAAAAATAACCGCTAAAAAACTATCACTAAGACCTTGTCGCAACTTGCACAGGTATGCTAAGAGATCTTTTTTACTTACATATCCCAAAGAATTTCCTATTCTAACGGGGTCACAAAAGTTGAAAAGATTATTAAATTGATCTTTGGTTATAGGAGAAACTGCTTTAAATTGAGAATCTGTGAAGTTATTTTCGTCTTCGTAAGCCGTGTGGTAGCTTTTTTTCTTAATTCCCTTACGTAATGCTTGTAAAAAAATATAAATCTCATTACCTGCTAATAATGGCCGATTTACATATCGTAACCCAGGGAGCAGAAACTCAAACAGATTAACATTCTCATCCAAATGAATATTACAGCAGTATGTATTTTCTAGCATGTATATATCTTTCTCAACAAAAATATTAATTCTACCTTTCATGGATATTTTATGTATATCATTCCCATCGTTACAAATGCAGCATAAGTGAGTTGACCTTTGTAGCACATTTAATCGCAAACAATTTGGGTTATTGTCTATTGCTTGAATTTCCCTTACAATAGAAATATTGCAGACATTGCAGATTCGAGTTTCTTCTATTATGACCCGCTCTGGTAGATTTGCTTCGCGGCGACGTGCAATCATAATTTCCCGCTTTCTTGCATTTACCTCACCACTTATTTTCACCATAACCCTAGGAACTAAAGCATTTCCACTAGCAAAACTCTTCAACGATTTTAATTCAAAAAGTAGATTTGCAACTAAGCATCAACAATATCACTTAATTAGTGGATTAATTTTTGACGTTTCATAGCCACCTACTATATTGTTGTTATTTTATAAGTTTGGGAATAGAAAAAAATAATAATTGTAGTATGAAAAACGGAAAGAAACGTGCAAAATCAGAAAAAAATCTAGTTGCACGAATAAAAGCAGAAGAAAAAGCGCAATGCCACATTACGGTTTTGGTTTAAACGAATAAGTAAATACTAAATATAACTTTATTAGAAAATAGTGAGCATATCTAACCTTTCTATCTGTCAATCTCCAAAAGCTCTGTATTTCGCAATGACATCCAATTGCAAGGGATTTTTTATGTTAACGGTTTTTTCCGTACCTATATGAAGTTTAAGATATCGCTTTGGTCCTTTGTACTTGGACACCCAGTATCAGTATAAACACATCGTGACTATTATGTAGGTATATACAGTTAGCAAATAGTTTATTTGAATATAGACATATCAATTAAGTTATCAGAAAATTAACTAGGAAGTATAATAATACACAATTAAATCTATTAAAGAAATGAAACACTCTGTATAACGGACGTCTAGGGGACTTAACTTGCAATAATAATTTAAATGGACATATATACGTGTTAACTTCCATTCACCAAAATATCAAAACAATACCACCGTATAATTCCTTTCAGATACATATATTTGGTCTCACCCTGTATATCAGGTGTATGTACAAAAATAATGAAAGTAAAGAAAAGGTTGTAACCAGTAGCACAAAAAAATAACATTTCACTAAGTTTTGCGTTAATATTGGAAAAATGTCCATTTTATGATATATTGAAAGTATCAAATAGTGATATTGCAGACCCTGTATATCAAAAACTGTTGAGCTTAGAGCTTTCGGGCAATGAAGACATTTGATCAATTGGTCAAGTTCTAGAACATATCAAAATTTGGTTAAATTCTGACCGAAAGGTATTTTGCATTTAAAACGTGCCCTCTCCTTTACTTTTCGTAACGTGGAAACATTTATATTTTGAATGACGTCTCTAATTCTTGCCTTCATATCATCTACAGTCGTTGGAGGAGTTTGATAGACTTTTTCTTTAATCCAACCCCAAAGAAAAAAGTCCCGCTTTGTCAAGTTAGGCGATCTTGCAGGCTAAGGGATCGGCCCTCCTCTTCCACTACATTTGTTTTGAAATTGGATATTTAAATAATTTTTAATGTTTCTGCTAAAATGCGGAGGAGCGCCATCTAATTGCAGCCACATTTCTCTAAGGGTTTGTAAAGGTAAATCTTCAATAAAAGTTTCAAATTCGTTGCGTAAGAAGTTTAAAAATGAATCTTCATTGACCGTGATTTCAACAAAATATGGTCCCCAATAATTCCGGCTCAAGTTTTTTTAAGTAACTAGCGGTGTTGATGATCAACAGGAATTATAAATCTGGGATTATCAGTATCGTAATAATGGAAATTATGTCTATTAACGTATCCATTTTTGTAGAAAGTAACTTCATCAGTAAATAAGATCGTGCTAAAATAATTGGGTTTTTTAAATTTTTATTTATGGGCCAATTGCAAAAGTTTAATCTATTAACGAAGTCATCCTCGTCTAATTCGTGTGCAAGTTGGACATGGTATGGATGATATTTATATTTTTTTATAATTCTATTAACTGATGTTTTTGAAACTCCAACTTCTAATTCCAATTGTCGGCAAGAAACGTGAGGGTTTTCAATCACGGATTGAAGTACTAAATGTTCATTACCATCGTTAATTGCGGTTGTTTCTCGTTCTAAATTGTCTTCGTAATGAATACTGCCTGTTTGCTCGTAACGCTCTTTCAATCTTGTAAATGCTGAAACTTGCGGGTGTCGTGCATTTGAAAATTTTTGCTTATAAATTCGATGAGCTAAAAGACAATTTTTATCGCTTTCACCAAGGACATAAATCGTATTAACAAGTTCTTCTTTCGAAAAATTCATTTTGTAATTTAGGAAATAAGTATACAATAGTACACAAATATTAGCACTGCTTGATAAGTTTGATTTCTTCATTTGTTTTCGTTCATCTTTTGTTTTACGCTCTTTTGATTAAATTGTTTAATTTTACGATGAATGGTTTAAAAACATCTCAAATATCTCTCAAAAATGGTGGTTTCATACAATATTTATTGTGATTACAATTTATGTATTTCAGTTAATATTTTTTAGTTTCTTATGTATCCACAGCTTGCATTGACCGACTAATGTTACTCTTCATCAGCGTTATCAACGAAAAAAATTGAACAAACTTAAATATATCCGAAACTATTAGAGATAGGTATAGAACATATTTAATAAAAATTAAAGCCGACTAATAGACAAAGACAAGGCGTTAAAAATATATAGGGTGTGCCATTTAAAAAAACCAAGATATAGCATTTTCAAATTCATGTTATTGAATTAATTTTTGTGATCACCATGCATATTGATATCCAATTTTGACAATATATTAAAATAAGCTCATGTATGAATAAATTCCATACCAAAGGTTATTTTTTTATCTTTAAAAATAACTGAGATACGCCTACTTGAATTACTACATAAAAATGTAAGTTTTTAGTTAACTTTGCAAATATCTCAAAAACTGTAAGATTTAGCTTGTAAGTAATTCTTATAAAAAAGATGTAAAATTATAATGAGAATCGAAAAATAAAATAATATATTGGGTTTTCTATTTAAAAATCAAAAGTTCTATATTGTACCGCTTTTATATTACACCCAGTAGAAACCAAACTATTTTTAGATTATGCAGCTTATAAAAATAGATAACTTTCGCATTTAAACTTATCTTCTAAGTTTAATGGCTAAGAAGCTATCGACCGAATACGCACTATTGGGACACCCTGTATATATATATATATATATATATATATATATATATATATATATATATATATAAAACAAGTGTGTGCGTTCGTGTGCTGCTCGAGGGTCTTCTCATCGTTCGCCATTTGGATGTTGGGTTGTGTTGTGTTGTGTTGTGCCAGTTGATACCATTGTTGCTCTAGTTGTTGTGCTGATCTGCCTGTTGATGCCCAAGTGTATCTGTAAAAGAAAGAAACAAGTGTCAGTTAATAATAATATAAGTCGTACAGTAGTAATTAGGTTACTACAGCACGGTTGTCGGGTTAATATTTCTAAGTGTGAAGCGCTGTAGGAGAGTCGGTAATGTTAGACAGAACATATGATGGCGATACTGCACACGTAACTTTGGGCGTCAATCGTCGTGTCGGACCTTTGTATGATTAACTGAAATCACCTTTTGACCGTGCGTGATGATCACTCCCTACAGGTCAGTCACAGTTTTCGTCTGAGCGAGTGCCACTGCTGACAGTTAGGGCCTTCTCGATGTTGAGTTTTCCAAGAAGGGCTAATATGGAGTCGAACCCTAAGGCGAGTTGAGCAGGGGAGTAACGATAATGGCGAGAGTTGCTACCGGTACTTCCGCCTGCTTAACTTCGCCTGCCGTCGCTCGGGCGTAGCTGAAGCTGGTCTGGGTTGAAGAAGGCGTCGCAGTCAGCGGTGTCTTCTCCTGTCGCAGTGATCCTTCCGTCTTCTTCCGTTGTGGAGGCAGATGCAACTTCGGGCAACTCCTCTAGCTAGCTGGGTGGTCCCCATCGCAGTTAACGCACTTTTCCCGGCCTGTTCGTGGTTTCGTACATTGACTGCCGCCCTCCAGCAACGCTATGCATGACGGAAACCCTGACACTGCCTGATGCCGGATTTCCGCCGCAAGTCTTCTACTTTGACGCAGAGGCGGGCCACGTACTCAACCTCTCGGATTTTCTTCTGGTCCTCTTCGCTCGGTAGCAGCATGAGGGGGATCGTTCGACCTCTCTGCTTCATCCTAAAACAACAGATCAAATTAATACCGTGCAGTGTTAGCCCCGAGCTAATGTCAGCTTCGGATAGCTCTACAGGTAAGCCTCGAATTACTACCTTAGCTAGCCGATCGTTCTTTGCCTGATAAGTGTGGTACGGAGAAATATCCATTTACATATGAATATTTTGAACATTTATTATGTTAAAAAAGGATTATTTCTTAAAAGGATATTTGACAAAAAATTATTATTAGTATAACTAATAAAATTTTATTAAATTTGTATCTTGATTGTCTCATTTTTCATTGTTAGTCTTGGTCTGTTAGAGGGTGTGCTGATTTGTTATTTCAAAGGCGGCTTGATAATATTTTAGTTATTAACCATGTAGCTAATGTTTACTCAAATAAATATAGTTAGATCCTTTGTTTGGCGTTCAAATATGTTTACCTAACTGTTATACGATGCTTATTTTTGTGTTTTCAAATTTCGTAAAATTTACTTGACGATGTAATTAATATTTTTAAACTGTTATTATTTACTTTGGGCGATAATGTCAATTGGAGTAACTATGGAAACGGTTAAATTTCTATAATATATAAACAAAAATAAAAATAAAAGCCAAAATATTACAACTTAATTATGAATGATAAACGTGAAAGTTTGCATTTTCATATAATCATCGGAAAATCTAGAAAATTGCATTATAACAGAATAATCGTTTAGTAGATCATTGTGTAGTACTTGCATAGTATAAATTCATTTAATTGATTTATACAAGGCATACCAATGGAATTTCAAATTCAATGGTATTGTATTACCTAGGATGGGGTAACACGAAAGGAAATCTCACAATGGTTGACAAGTCAGCCGTTATAATAATAAAAACACCACATATATACGTTTAATTCATTTCTCGCATTTGTATAAAAACAGAAACCAACGTATCAATGCAATAGTTATTGCACCTACGAAGAATAACAGAATAATGTTATGTTACTTTTTGTCATTGTAATTGGGAATACGGTATGATTTTGTTTGTGGAATGTATGCAGTTGTACCTAATGGTTATGACAAATATTTACGAGTTTGGAATGAAGTGGTGGGTGAGCTGGATTACAGCCAACAATTAATTGCTTTTTTAGCAGCGTATAAAAATGTGTTTCAATTAAGATTAATGAATTCCACAGGTTAGTACAAAAAAATTTCAATGCTGTATTTATAAATAACCCAATTGGTCGCTGAATTATACAACGCATAGCTTTTTTGCAGTAAAGTAAAGGCAATCGATATTGTAGTTCAAATTTTTGAAATTATCTTGATTAAAATGCTGTTATAATGTGTGAATAATTCCAACAGTATATCTAAATAAAACAAGATATGTGAAATATATGTAGAAATGAAGGTTTGTGGGCGTACGTTTAACATTGTTAAGCTTTTTTTGTACTTTTTCGATTGTTGTGAAGTTTAATTGATTTATGAAAAATATGAAACTGTAAGCACGTTATGTGTTTCTAATCTAGGTTTGTAATATTATTTGGGGTTTTCTATTTATGTTACATATTAAAAATAGTTTTGTAACTTGCCGCGCTTGATCTTGCTGAGTAGATAAGGACCAGTATATAACATTACTAACACAACAAGATAGTGTCCAAATGTGTCGTCTTGAAACAAATTTAATTTTAAGTGACATTTATGAAAATAATTGGTTGTTGTACATTAGATTTTGTGAATATTCATTGTATTATTTGTTTTTGTTTTAATGGTGGTTTGTTTCTAGCAGTTAAAACTCAGTTTGCTTTGGTTTAGAGGTACTCTATTGCTAAACGCACTCATTGAAATTAAATCTATCCCAAAATTGTTTTATAAGTTATGAATGTTATGATAAATACTAGGGAACGTTGAATATTCCCTGTTTTGAACTTTTAATTGCAATACTGTTTAGGTTAAGTATGTCAAAGCAAAATAGAAAATTGAATAAAACGGTCTATCGGATCAATCGATTTTTGAGTTGTTTAATGTATGTAGGTACTACAAAACAAAAAATCTCAACCCTAACATCTTCAAGTGTGTTTCGTTTCTTTCTCTTTACATGAAACGTTATCTCGTTCGTAAATGAAACAGTGTCACCTTAATTTTCAGTTTTAATTATATCAGCGACACACATTGTACAAAATAACGATCTATCATACATTTATGTTATTGCTTTTACCCATATAATCACTATTCCTATATTTTTGATGTTTAATATTAAAATGAAGATCATTTGGTGATTTACAATCACAAAACAAACGAGATCTTTAACCATTTCTAGGTCCTAAATAGGTATACCAAATTTAAATACAATTGCATACGCATACGCATGCGCATATGCATAAGCATACGCATACGAATACGCATACGCATACGCATACGCATACGCATACGCATACGCATACGCATACGCATACGCATACGCATACGCATACGCATACGCATACGCATACGCATACGCATACGCATACGCATACGCATACGCATACGCATACGCACACGAATACATACACACATTCGCATAATCATGCGCGTATGAATACGCTTATACATACGCACACGTACACGTATACACACACGGTTTAAAATATTTGTGGCAACCCATTAATGGTCAATTGTGACACATTGAATGAAATACACCTTCATCGCACCGCCATCTTCTAAGAATGGTGTGAATCTGAAACTTTTTACGATACCCTCTATAGAAAGAGTTCTGGACATATCTTTGTGGCGCCAGTACCATATAAATGTGCTAACTTGAACCGTGTAAACTTTGTGCATTAATCATGCAGCTACCAAATTTGTGTGAAAGTGGGTTTCCACAATTGGCATACGCTTACGCATACGCATACGCATACGCATACGCATACGCATACGCATACGGATACGCGTACGCATACGCATACGCATACGCATACGCATACGCATACGCATACGCATACGCATACGCATACGCATACGCATACGCATACGCATACGCATACGCATACGCATACGCATACGCATACGCATACGCATACGCATACGCATACCATACGCATACGCATACGCATACGCATACGCATACGCATAGGCATAGCCTACGCTTACGCATACGCATATACATACGCATAGGAATACACACACGCATTTACATAATCATACGCGTACAAATACGCTTATGCATACGCACACGTACACGTATACACACATGGTTTGAAATATTTGTGGCAACCCACTAATAGTTAATTGTGACACATTGAATGAAATATACCTTTATCGCACAGCCATATTCTAAGAATGGTGTGAATCTGAGACTTTTTACGATACCCTCCATCGAAAGAGTTTAGGACATATCTTTGTGGCGGCAGTACCACATAAATGTGCTAACTTGAACCGTGTAAACTTAACACCTTAATCATGTACCTAACAAATTTGTGTGAAAGTGGGTTTCCACAATTGGTTGATTTTCAGTTTATGTGTAAATGCGTTGATACCATATTACCTATTGAACTATGAAATGTTTGTGCGTTCCGATTTTAGTAGATAAATCTAAAAGTTACCGCGTTGCAGAACACAGACTCTCACACAATTTTCATACTTTTTTGGACCCATAGTACTTCGAAATGGATATTTCCCGTATATTGGAGCGACTACAATAAGTTTCCTTTTAGGTGGAAAAGTTAATAAAGCTGATCCTGCACTGTTTGAATCGAAAGAAAATAGTCCTGTATTTTTATCACCAAAACAGGAAAATTTACTTTTTGTAGTTGTTTACAGAGTTTTCAGCTTTTGTACGATTTATAGCTGGTATATTTTGTCTGGGTAAATGAATTGAAACAAATAATTTTTTCACGAGATGCGTATACCATTTCTTCCTACATTTTATAATATTTATCGATATTTATCGAATCTAATTTGTTACTATTAACTTTTATTACTGTTTACATATGTCATGTATGAAATATGGTACTTGTATAAGAATGAAAAAAATTTTTATGACCCGCTACATTTTCACTGTGCCTCGAGTTTTGGAACCGACTGATTCTAAAATAGCAATAAAAGTTTTTGGTCGTTTCTCCATCCGGCTAAGTTACGAATAATTTAATACATGAATCTGAAACCTTTACAGTGTGTATAGACACACAAAGCTTTATTTTATATTTTTGGAAAATATATTAATTGAAACTTGTTGATCAGTTTTCCTACATGTTTTGTAGTAGCAAACTTCCCGGAAATGATAAAAAAATTACAAGAAGTGGCTGAAGAAGAATAATACACCACCAAAAGTATGTCCAACGATACTGTTACAGTAAATTCCACTACGCCAGATACCTAAAGAAAATAATCTAAATTCATCAAAGAAAATAATATTGTCCACCACATTACCAACTAAAAGAAGAAATGGCTTACACAGTAATAAAATACCAACACCACTCAATGGACACCAAACATATCAAAAATAAACTTACCACTCTAGCACACAAGCTTAGAAACTTTATCAACGTACTAAAAGAAAGAACAAAACGCCACTGAATATGTTTTGACTTGGAGCCAAATACTAATAACAAAGTCGTTTATAAAATACAAACCTTGTAACACTGTGTAGTACAAACTGAACCTCCCAGAAAGCAAAACAATGTAATCCAGTATACGAGATGCCAATTATACGGACATACCAAAACATACTGCAACAGACCTTTTGCGTGTGTAAAATGTGGTGGATTGCATAACGCTGAAAATTGCAAAAAAGTAAAGATACCCCAACCACACGCATACTGTGCGGTGGACCGCACCCTGCAAACAACATAAGATACGATTACCACCATCGCTTATGTAAAAATAATTAAACCCTAAAAGTGCCCCCCACCCTCAGTTTGCTCCATTAATCCCAAGCTTTAACCACTAACCGATAATACCCTCATCAGAATTACGCCAAAAGAGCCAGCAATAACGCTAACAATGCATCGGAAACAGAACAACAACAGTTAAGATAACATCAGTAAATTGCTCAATACATTTCTTGAAGAATTTAAAAGCATGTTCAATCAACTTCCCCAACATAATAGCATTGCATATGCTAACTATGCTTGTAGGAAAAAATTATGGCTAAATTCCTCCAAATAGCCCTATGTAACGCCAACGGCATAATTCAACACAAAGAAGAAATAAAAAATTTCCTTCAGAACGGTCTCATCTGTATTCTCTTAATAAGCGAATCACACTTTACTGACAGGTCCTACTTTAAAATTTCAGGATTTAAGTTCTATGACACTAACAATCCTGACAATAATGCTCATGCAGGAAGTGCAATTTTAGTAAAAAGTACAATGGAGCAGTATCAATTAATAGTAATATGCGAAAGACTATCTACAAGCGACATCAATCAAGGCCAAATCTCTCCCTTATGACATAACTGTACCTGCTGTTTATCGACCACCTAAACATAACTTAAAACAGAACAACTTCGAAGAATTTTTCGTTACTCTCGGTTCTAAATTTATTGCGTTAGGCGATTATAACAACAAAAACACCCTCGGGGGTCCAAGTTTACTACAACAAAAGGCAGATAATTGGCTAAGGCACTCCGTGAAAAAATACGATAGTAGAAGACCGGCACCTTAACCACATTTACTCTACTACAGTAGCACCTTTCACTTTTTTATATGCCCACGTGGGGGACCGGATTTTCCACCCTTATTTTTACACGCTTACGTGTAGGACGTGTTTTTTCACCCTTATTTTTGCACATCCACGTGTGAGACCGCATTTTTCACCCCTATTTTTTATATACCTTCGTGTGAGACCGGATTTTTCATCCCTATTTTTACACACTCGCGTGTGAGACCGTATTTTCATCCCGTTTTTCATCCCTAATTATTTTGTGTGTACCCACGTGTGGGACCGTATTTTCAACCTTTCTTTTTATCCCTAATTATTTTTTACTCGCTTACGTATAGGACGTGTATTTTCATCCCTTATTTTTAATAAACTTATGACGCCGGTTAAAATTGTCAGCTAAACATATGGTAACACTGCTTTGGATTTTGACGTCACAAGACCGCCTGCGAGGGGACGTACATTTCAACCCTGACAGTATTTTCAACCTTTTTGTTTGTATTTAAGAGCCCTTTTGGCGGGGAGCCCCTAAAGGATAGGCAAATGCATGCGCACGTAGGATCGTTTTTTTTTTACCTATTTTTAAGGGTTAATAAACGGTAGGATATTTTTTAGTATTAAAAAAACTAATCAAGGTAAAGATAACGTATACGTTTGATTTTAAAATACACTATTACATTCTATAACGATAATAAACAGTTAATGGCATTGCATAATCAGCTAATTACCCTGTTGTTGTCATACAATGTGAATGTACGGTTTAGCGACTATTTAATATGAATTGAATTTTATCAAATGAGATTGCATAATTGTTGCTATTATTAAAATCATTATTAGGTTCCTTTTAATCCCATATCTAGATTGTGGTCCTCTTGTGGTGAAAATTCATTTGAATATATTTTAAAATGAAATTGATTTAAAAATAAAATGTGAATTAACTAATTGATTAACCTGCTTACAGCAATAGTAATTATCGAAAATTAAGGAATGTCGCTTTTATTTATTTACCTTTTTTAATACGTATTATTTACATACAATATATTTTGGTTTTAAATATGAGCCACAATGTGTCGCAATCCTTTTTGCTTTAATTATGGGTCATAATTAAATCTAGTTGTCGCTCAAGGTAGTCACTACCAAATTAATCTCATGTACAACAAGAAACTTAATATCAATAATGTATAACAAAGTATTTTTTATAATGCCATTTTTCGCATAGTTTAATGTCCATGTAAGGATCGTATTTTAGCCTTGAGAGATCGGATTTGGTCTGGGTCAGACTAGGGGTTGGTCCAGTATCGGAGATTGTATTCTAAATTGTCTCCTGTGAAAGTTAGCTTTACAAAAACACAGACACAACCACAAGTACGAGCACGAGCACAAACATAAACACAATCACAGGAACAATTACAAGCCCAAGAATCAGGACATGCACAAACACAAGCACAGGAACAATTACAAGTACAAGCACAAGCGCAAGCACAGGTACATACAAACACACAAACACGTAAAATCGAAAATTGCAAACACGAAAACGAAAATTCGCAAACACGAAAATTCGTAAACACACAAACTCACAAACACAAAAACGAAAACGAAAATTCGCAAACACGAAAATAACAAACACAAACGCGCAGAGTACGAAAAACGCAAACACGAAAATCGTAAACACAAAATTCTCAAACACGAAAACCGCAAACATACAAACGCACAAACACGAAAAAACGAAAACACACAAAACGAAAAACGCGCAAAGCTGCCGAATGAATTAAGACTGGGATTTGGAGTCTATAAACAAAATGATTCTCTCTGTCTCTGTCTCTGTCCCTGTCTCTCTCTCGTTCTCTCTCGTTCTCTCTCGTTCTCTCTCGTTCTCTCTCGTTCTCTCTCGTTCTCTCTCGTTCTCTCTCGTTCTCTCTCGTTCTCTCTCGTTCTCTCTCGTTCTCTCTCGTTCTCTCTCGTCTCTCTCGTTCTCTCTCGTTCTCTCTCGTTCTCTCTCGTTCTCTCTCGTTCTCTCTCGTTCTCTCTCGTTCTCTCTCTTTCTCTCTCGTTCTCTCTCGTTCTCTCTCGTTCTCTCTCGTTCTCTCTCGTTCTCTCTCGTTCTCTCTCGTTCTCTCTCGTTCTCTCTCGTTCTCTCTCTTCTCTCTCGTCTCTCTCGTTCTCTCTCTTCTCTCTCATTCTCTCTCGTTCTCTCTCGTTCTCTCTCGTCTCTCTCTCGTTCTCTCTCTTCTCTCTCGTTCTCTCTCTTCTCTCTCTCTCTCTCTCGTTCTCTCTCTCTCTCGTCTCTCTCGTCTCTC
Source organism: Vesta saturnalis (assembly GCA_036346205.1). Lineage (NCBI taxonomy): Eukaryota > Metazoa > Arthropoda > Insecta > Coleoptera > Lampyridae > Vesta > Vesta saturnalis. The sequence continues at coordinate 3,448,214 of JARFJB010000827.1, forward strand.
TCGTTCTCTCTCATTCTCTCTCATTCTCTCGTTCTCTCTCTCTCTCTCTCGTTCTCTCTCATTCTCTCTCGTTCTCTCTCGTTCTCTCGTTCTCTCGTTCTCTCTCATTCTCTCTCGTTCTCTCTCGTCTCTCTCGTTCTCTCTCGTTCTCTCTCGTTCTCTCTCGTTCTCTCTCGTTCTCTTCGTCTCTCGTTCTCTCTCGATTCTCTCTCGTTCTCTTCTCTCTTTCTCTCGTTCTCTCTTCCTCTCGTTCTGACTCATCGTTACTCTCGTTCTCTCTCGTTCATCTCTCATTCTCTCTCGTTCTCTCGTTCTCTCGTCCTCTCGTTTCTCTCATTCTCTCTCGTTCTCTCTCGTTCTCTCTCGTTCTCTCGTTCTCTCTCGTTCTCTCTCGTTCTCTCTCGTTTCTCTCATTCTCTCCTTCACATAAGCACGGACACTCAATACTCAAACACAACAAAAACACAAAAACGAATCAGGTTAGGAACTGGAGTAAATAAAATAATTCTACTATTTTATCGTTTTATCTTTATATCCAAATGGAAGAGTATCAAAATTTTCTATTCTACGTCGTAGTAACTTATCCTATACTGCTTAGATTCAGGTCTACTTATACATTATAACAACTATCTCTAACAATTTTCTGTCATTGTATACAAACAAAGAGTCTTTACTATTACTAAGTACCATATCTTTCATCGCATCAAAGTTTATAACGCGAGTTCTTATAGTTTAAGGTAATGCCCTTGACTTTAACACGGATTTAATTGTTTTGTCACAGGTAGAAAAACATTATAACTATAGTTTTTAGGTCCGGCACTAACAAATTCGGCTATATAGCTCCCATCACCGTATCTCCAGCTCGTCGGTCATTTGTGAAATCCGACATGCTGGGTTCCAGTCAGGGTTTTGCGACAAATATCACGCTGTCTGTGTCGTAATACAGAACACGTCGGTCTAGTTTCTCTAAGTAACTGTATAGCTCTAAACGGGCATGAAGCTGTCAGGTAGCGGCTAGTGGAAATAATTGTGTGATACCGACACTGGTCAATCCCATAACGATCAGAAGTATCGAAGGTATATGGATGTATACGAACGAAGAGGACTATCAAATAGATGTTAGAGAGATCGAGCATTGATGAGAGTAGACGAGATGAACATTAGAAACGTAGTAGAAATAGAAACAGGAGGAATCGAAAGAGAGAATCGAGAGAGATGAACGAGAATGAGAGAGAAGGAGAGAGAACAGAGAACGAGAAATGAGAACGAGAGAAGAAGAGAACGTAGAGAGAATGAGAGAATGAGAGAGAACGAGAGAGAACGAGAGAGAACGAGAGAGAATGAGAGAATGAGAGAGAAGAGAGAAGAGAGAGAATGAGAGAAGGAGAGAAGAGAGAGAATGAGAGAACGAGAGAGAACTGAGAGAGAACGAGAGAAGAGAGAGAAGAGAGAGAATGAGAGAGAACGAGAGAGAAGAGAGACGAAGAGAGAGAAGAGACGAGAGAAGAGAGAGAACGAGAGAGAAGAGAGAAGAGAGAGAACGAGAGAGAAGAGAGAGAACGAGAGAGAACGAGAGAGAACGAGAGAGAGAGAGAACGAGAGAGAACGAGAGACGAGAGAGAGAACAGGGACAGAGACAGAGACAGAGAGAATCATTTTGTTTATAGACTCCAAATCCCAGTCTTAATTCATTCGGCAGCTTTGCGCGTTTTTCGTTTTGTGTTTTTCGTTTTTCGTGTTTGTGCGTTTGTATGTTTGCGGTTTTCGTGTTTGAGAATTTTGTGTTTACGATTTTCGTGTTTGCGTTTTTCGTACTCTGCGCGTTTGTGTTTGTTATTTTCGTTTGAATTTTCGTTTTCGTTTTTGTGTTTGTGAGTTTGTGTGTTTACGAATTTTCGTGTGTTGCGAATTTTCGTTTTCGCAATTTTCGTTTTTACGTGTTTGTGTGTTTGTATGTACCTGTGCTTGCGCTTGTGCTTGTACTTGTAATTGTTCCTGTGCTTGTGTTTGTGCATGTCCTGATTCTTGGGCTTGTAATTGTTCCTGTGATTGTGTTTATGTTTGTGCTCGTGCTCGTACTTGTGGTTGTGTCTGTGTTTTGTAAAGCTAACTTTCACAGGAGACAATTTAGAATACAATCTCCGATACTGGACCAACCTAGTCTGACCCAGACCAAATCCGATCTCTCAAGGCTAAAATACGATCCTTACATGGACATTAAACTATGCGAAAATGGCATTATAAAAATACTTTGTTATACATTATTGATATTAAGTTTCTTGTTGTACATGAGATTAATTTGGTAGTGACTACCTTGAGCGACAACTAGATTTAATTATGACCCATAATTAAAGCAAAAGGATTGACACATTGTGACTCATATTTAAAACCAAAATATATTGTATGTAAATAATACGTATTAAAAAGGTAAATAAATAAAAGCGACATTCCTTAATTTTCGATAATTACTATTGCTGTAAGCAGGTTAATCAATTAGTTAATTACACATTTTATTTTTAAATCAATTTCATTTTAAAATATATTCAAATGAATTTTCACCACAAGAGGACCACAATCTAGATATGGGATTAAAAGGAACCTAATAATGATTTTAATAATAACAACAATTATGCAATCTCATTTGATAAAATTCAATTCATATTAAATAGTCGCTAAACCGTACATTCACATTGTATGACAACAACAGGGTAATTAGCTGATTATGCAATGCCATTAACTGTTTATTATCGTTATAGAATGTAATAGTGTATTTTAAAATCAAACGTATACGTTATCTTTACCTTGATTAGTTTCTTTTAATACTAAAAATATCCTACCGTTTATTAACCCTTAAAATAGGTAAAAAAACGATCCTACGTGCGCATGCATTTGCCTATCCTTTAGGGGCTCCCGCCAAAAGGGCTCTTAAATACAAACAAAAAGGTTGAAAATACTGTCAGGGTTGAAATGTACGTCCCCTCGCAGGCGGTCTTGTGACGTCAAAATCCAAAGCAGTGTTACCATATGTTTAGCTGACAATTTTAACCGGCGTCATAAGTTTATTAAAAATAAGGGATGAAAATACACGTCCTATACGTAAGCGAGTAAAATAATTAGGGATAAAAAGAAAGGTTGAAAATACGGTCCCACACGTGGGTACACACAAAATAATTAGGGATGAAAAACGGGATGAAAATACGGTCTCACACGCGAGTGTGTAAAAATAGGGATGAAAAATCCGGTCTCACACGAGGGTATATAAAAAATAGGGGTGAAAAATGCGGTCTCACACGTGGATGTGCAAAAATAAGGGTGAAAAAACACGTCCTACACGTAAGCGTGTAAAAATAAGGGTGGAAAATCCGGTCCCCCACGTGGGCATATAAAAAAGTGAAAGGTGCTACTGTAGTAGAGTAAATGTGGTTAAGGTGCCGGTCTTCTACTTACGATTTTCTATCTAGAGACACGTCAACCTACTGGCCGTTTGATCAGGATAAAGAGCCAGATCTTTTGGATTTCTTTGTCGTAATGGTACCTCAAACTCCTATATGGATATAGAATCTAATAATGATCTTTCATCCGAGCATTTACCAATAATAGCACAAATATTCTAAATATTAAGCGAGTACCTAAGTTGCACAACTCCAAAACTGACTGAATTACATATAGAAATATAATCAGTAACAACATAAACCTAAAAGTACGACTCAAAATCCGCAACTCTCCCGGAATTTTGAAATGTGTGCGTCAATCAATACGTCGGAGTAGAAAAGCACCAGTGACAGTTGGCAGTCGTCACTTCCGACATTTACCATGATTTAATTTCGTTTCAAGTTATTAATTATATAATTTATTGTTAAATAACCTGTAGATTCAAAAGTACGCATTTCCAGATATATGTTGCACCTTTCTTCTTATTTCTATCAAGAACACGCCCTTACAGTTTCTTTCGCGTTTCGTGAATCATCCTGGATAACTAACAACTGTATAAATTGGAACCTTCCAGGAACTTAGGACTTATGTCGTTAATAAATATTTTAAAAACTATAAATTTTGTATTGCTAATTTTAAGTATAGGGATAAATTTAATTATTTTAAAGTTAAACCTTTATTATACAATGTCCGGAAAATGATTTATATATAATTGTAAGCGTCGTATTCATCGAAATAGTAATTTATATTACAAGAACGGAAAATGCATTTTAGCGTGACAAGCGTTAAGGTCACGCTATAGTTTTCAGAGTAATTTCCAATTTTTTGTACTGCTTAAACCAAATAAAATCTTTGTCACTAAATTTATGTTGGTGACACTGTTACTATCCCCCATCTGGAATGCAACATTGCCAGCCTAAATTACATTTACACACATAACCTTAAATAAAATATTATTAAATGTCTTTTTCGTTAATATTATCAGGTGAAATTTGACTTTCGTTGATTAGAATTATAATTCCTTTGTCTTAGCAATTCATTTCTAAGTCATGGTCGTGCTAGATTAGAAGTTTTTGATGTCAATTACAGCAAAGCATCCTTGAAGTCTTTTGCGACCGAAATAGCACAAAAAATTATTTTTATTTGTTACTCATTATCCTTTAATCGATCTAAATATAAGTAATAATATCATATCATTAACACTAAGTATGTATGTGATAGGTGACTGGAATTTGAAGATAAACAACCCATTGTCGAGATAATACTTTAAGACATTAAGAATATAAAAATGTCATTATAAATTAATTTACATCGTAAATTTAAACTTTTAATTTAGTAAACAAGTAAAATATACAATTTAGCAAGGTAACGGCTTTTACTGACCTTGAAAGATTACAGATTGGCCTTACAGACAGACTGTCAAAGTATTATTTTGTCAAATTCTAGAACTGCTCTGTAATAAATAAAGCACGTCTAAAAAAAGTTAATCTAACCACAGATTGTTCTATACGTGGCTCTATTCAAATAAATGCCTTTTTTTACTGAAAAGATCAGCTTTTATCAAGAATTATTTGAAAAAGATTCTAGAATATTAAAAAATAATACTTTGCCGGTGATTACGAATAGATTTTTAACTACTACTGCTACTTTCCATAACAAAAAACAAAAATTTTTGTTTGGATCAAATTTAAATTGGAAGGACGGGTTTTACATACCTATTTTAATCCACAGAATCCTAACTCATAAAAATATATAAGGTCCTCCACTAAAAAAATTTATTCTTAGATTTTTAGTTTGTACTGTCTTAATCTATCTGTAATAGTGCTTACTGTACCAAATTTGCAAAAAAAAATCACTTCACACGGTCATAAGCTACATGGTTGCTCTTATGTGTATGACAACCCTATAGTTTGTAAAAACAGAAAAAAACTGAAACTGAATATTTACAGTAAAACTATGAAGTACATTTTATTTTGTTATATGCCGAAATATGCGCGGAAATGTACAAATAAAATGGTTGGTAGGTAATTAAAATACTTTGCTTTTGGATTTTTAAATCGTGTATTTTTATACTTATATGTTAGATCAGTTTATACGTTTCGATAACAATTACAGTTATCGTCCTCAGTAGTGGCAATATCTTTAAGATAGAACAAAGTTATGAAATGTGAAAAAGATGAAAACGCAAACATAAGCTTACTATTAATATAACAGTTTGATAAACGTATAAACCCAACTGTGGAATCTAATTTCACTAAAGAAAAACAAGATCCTAAGTCAAATTAAATATTATCAAACTGCCTTGAAGGTGACGAATCAGAACACCCTCTAACGGTCAAAGGTTAATACTGTAAAATGACAATAAAAGAGAAGATTTAATGAAATTATGATGAAAGTGTAAAACTTTAATTTGAAATTGAAAGCATTCACAAATAGAAACTTGACATACCAATTAAAGATCTAGTCAAATCTAACAAAGAAGTAATTTTTGTTAATAATTGTAATTATTGTCATTTTACAGTGAAACTACAATGTAGTACGTTTAATATGATTTTTAATTTTAATTTTAAGTTCAACTACATATGTTAAATTACTGTAGTGTCGTGGCAATTTTACATATAATTGATAAAGCATTTACTTCAAGGTCTAGGAAAAACACTACAAAAAATCTAGACATAACAAAACCTAAAATTAAAAATAAGACGTATTAGTGTGCCTTTTTTTAAATTATAAGATACCAAACCTATTTATGGTTTTGACATTCCATCTAAACGTCAAAAAGTAAAATTTGATAAATTATTATTCAACCTCAAGCAGCAATATAATAGGCAACGTTTTGATAATATAAAAAAAAACAGTTATAAACCTTATTGATCATATTTTTTCAGATGCTACTATTGAAGCTTTCTAAGGGCGGAAATTTTGCGATAACACCTTTTGAAGATATAATTTCCAATGTTGGGAATTGTATTAAACCGTTATCTTCTGATGCTGCGACTGAAGTTAGGCATATAACCATTAATATATTACCTAAAGGAAAACCTCCAAGGAGCATCTTATAATTAAGAAAAAAAGCAGTGATGTGTGTCATTTTTAAATTTAGTTTTTGTGTCTAGGTTTTATGCTGTTTTTTCCTAGACTTTGAAGTAAATTCTTTATCTATTATACGTTAAGTTACCACAGCAGCATAATAATTTAACACATGTAGTTGAAATTTTCACTGTAAAATGACAATTACAGTTATTAACAAACAGCTGTTTCTTTGTTAGATTTGAATAGATCTTTAATTAGTATGTCAAATTTCCATTTGTGATTGTTTTTATCAATTTCAAATTAAAGTTTTCACAATTTTACACTTACATCATAATTTGATTAAATTTCTTTGAGGGTGTTCCGAATTGTCATCTTCAAGGTAGTTTAATGATATTTAATTTTATTAAGGATCTAGTGTTACAGGCCAAATACGTACTAGAGCATCAAGCTTGTAAAGGCAGTTGCGACACAGCATAGCTCAGAGGTGTGGACGGGCTTCTTACTTAATGCTGCAAAAGGGCACTCGTCAGAACTCCAAAAAACATCAAAATCAGGAGAAAATGTCAAAAAGGCACTACCTGTTAAATACATTTATAGCGGGAAAACGTCATGAACTAAAAATGGCCTAACAGGAAACCATAATGTTCACTCAGAATAAAAGTCTCATCTCTACTAAAATTCTATTCCAAAAATACGTATTTACGCAAAGTTCACCTGAACTTCAATAAAATCCTAAGCTTTATATAAAAGCCGCAAAATTGCGAAAATAAAGCTAAAACTCGTTAAATACTTCGATAAAATCATTGGCTCATATACCCAAAAATAACTGATCAAAACGGTAATTAGTTATTCAATTTCAAACGAAAAATACGTCACGACGAATCTAAATCGACATGATCAAATACCTATAAAACCGTGAAATCTAATAAAAGATAAATCGTGATTAAAATACTCAAATAAGTCGTTTACCTGGACATAATCACAAGTAGTCCTGGAACTAGCAGATCTTCGCTATACATGAAAGGCTACAAATAATATTGCACGCTTAGCTAAAATAATTACGTGCCGCAAAATCAGTCGCTGTTCTGATCAAAAAAACAATGATTCTGTTGTTACGCTACTTTGCTTAATAAATCTGAATTTCAAAGAAATTATTCTTCCAAGAAAATAAATCACTTTACTTCAGTTGAAATTATATCAATCAACCCGCTGTAAAATATGCTCAAATTCATGAAAACTAATGCATTACCACCTTTAAATGTTACGTTATAATTAAATATTCACATGTCATGCTTTCCAACTGAATTACTTTACTTAAAATAAACACAAAAGCATTGACGTTAATTCAATGTTCTCAACCAAAGAAAAACAAATACTTAAATTGCGCGTAAATACTGTGCTGTATAATAAATGGGGTTCACATTAAAAAAAAAACAAAAGTTTGTTAACCTAAAGATATGTATTATGAATTCACTACCTTCGAGATGACCACACAGTCGTTCATTAAATTCTGTCTATTCAAATGAAACCATTTAGTTTATTTAACAAGCTGTGATACTAGCTAGTTTCAATGTCAGCCTTTACTAAAATTACTGTAAATATTACTCCTATGCCAACAGAACAAATCGTTATAATAAATAAGTTGCGTTCCCTTTGTAACGCATTCGTCACATGACATTTTGATACAAAATCGTCAGTATAACAAAACAAGAAAACTTCTATAAATTTGGATTACCACCCGGATGAATACGCTTGTATTAAAATTTAAACGATAAAATAATAAGAAATTAATCTCCAACAAACAGCGTATTCCACCGTTAGATCATACAAAAAATACACACAACCTTTATTAAAATTCGTCAACTACAGCAGGAGTGTGAACAGAAATGATTACGTGGTGGGAACTCAGAGGATGGTATCGGCAAGGCGCTCGATGTTACACTACGCTCGACTCTCCAAGTATGACCCAACACGTCGCTGGGTATCTTTACTCTAACTATATACAAGTTCTGAATGATACACTATTTTTAAAAGGAAAAGCTTATTTATTTACAGCGAGTTACTCGTTACCGGCGAACTGTGAACTTAGTGTCTGAAGAACTAGAAACGGAGGTTTCGTTTCTTCCGCATAAAAGTTCCAAAGAATAGGGAAAGCACTAGGAAGTTAACACCTTTTCTAGGATCTACGATAAAGTCCCTTTGGGCAAATTGCACTTAACGATAAATCAATCTCGTGTTGGTTCAACGCACAATAAAATACCAACAATGGTTGTTTGGGGATACTGCCTCTACTAACGAAAATTATTTCAACACGAATTTGGGTTAACCCGTTTCGCGAATATTCACCGGCCACGGTAACGTTAACATGTGAACACATCTGTGTCTGCATCAGGAGCCCCTTCGCGAAAAATCCATTCACCGCCACATTAAACGCTTACTTTTTAATTAGCCAATCATTAAAAAGATTACTTAAATTTTTCTAATACGCGCCAAAACGAATCAAACTCGAGAGCCTTCGGGAAAAATGCATCACAAAAACAGCTAGTGGGTGTTGCTAATATAACCGATGTCCTGTAAATTGAAGTTTTCGTTACAACGCTTGACCTTAACGCCTCGTATCTAAAAGCTAAACTCTTTGTTTAAGATCAAAATGTTTTTATCGAAAAACAGGCGACAGTCTGACGGCTACAATTTAAATTTACAAAAGATGTACAATACAACGTAATAATTTTATAATTAATGTAATTTTCCATGATGCAATCACAAATCCATTTAACACAACTCACCAAAAGTTAACATATCGAGAATATTTATTTACACAAAAACTATTCTACCTAACTTTAACTAAAATAAGAGTATTCACGTCCGAAAACGAAACGTAACTTTAACGACAATGCTTAGTATGATTGACAAAATTTACAAAATGCGAACAACTATTGTTTACAAAGAAAGTACTTAATTCTCAACCACAATAGTAAAAAGGGTTTCACTAACTATTGATATCAATAACATAAATCACATTTTAGTTTAAAACTCCCATCTAAACTTGATAAACAACCCAAAACTTTCTTTTGTTTAAAAAAAAGGATTCTAGATGCGATTACTATTTGTAAAAATTTCGAATACTTTCCAAATACGTAAAGAACAAAATAAAAGCGTTAGAATCCAAAAGTTTCCCAAAAATTTACGCGTTATTAAGCTTAACTGCATGAACTAATCCTACATTTCAGAAGTCCGGCACTAATAAATGATTTATCGTTTCGGAATTAACGACGTGACACTAGTTATTCTTAACTAAAATTAGATTCCGTAGTTGGCTTTATACGTTTATCAAACTGTTTTCATCTTTTTCATATTCCATAAATTTGTTCTAACACCTTAAACAATTCTTAAAGACATTACCACTAATGAGGATGATAACTGTAATATGATATCGAATCGTATCGATTTATCTAAAATATAAATATAAACATACATCGTTTAAAAACCCAAAGGCTAAGTATTTTAATTATGTGTAATAATGGTGAAAGTTTACATTTTCATATAGTAGGTGGATAAACTATTTTTTTTCATTATGATCAATTTATACAGAGTGTATAAAGTATTCCCCGATAATCTCAAATAACACTTTTATCGACACTTTAAATTCAAAATTTAGGAATAGAAGACCCTCGAAAATTAATATCTGGCATCCGATACATTCATCTTTCAACGGTTCCTATTAGTTGCTACTAGTAGTACCTTTAAAACTAGAAATGTTTTTAGTCAAATTACCCTAAAATGATTTTTCTGAAATAAGAAATCCTTGCCATGAGAAACTTCCACAATCAGCAGTGCATAATGTTTGTTCTATAGTTTGAAAAACTTTTGATTGCTGGTTTGTTCTATTTATTATCTTAACCCTTCTATTGTGTTCGGGTCAATATAACCCAATCGCGTTCTTCTAATGTGCATAATTCGTTAATTTATTTAAATATTTCGTTGCCTCTGCATGACTTTTATTTCATTACTCTAGTAACGGTGTACCTAGATTGATATAGAAAATTATAATTATATTTTTTTAAATACATTTGTTACACTCACTGTGTTTAGGTTTATATGACCCGGTGATTTTTGTGGTTCAAATTAGAAGAACGAGAAACAGATTATTATCATACATGAATCTATTTTATTAGTTTTGTTTTATTTTCATAAATATAAATAACTTACATAATATTGCCATATTATTTCGCAACATTGCGTATATTGCATGCGTTATTTGCGTACCGATAAACAAGTTATTCCTGTTGAGACTTGTCTGTGGTTTCGCGTATAAATGCAGCCAGTAAGCATCTATGTGTTAGTTTCGTAGTAAATATCAAACTTGATACTATACTCAAATAAGAAATACCTAATTGAAATTTATTATTGAAAATGTGTACTGAGAGAGTGTTTACGGATAGTGAACTTCAGAAACTTTTGTGTGTTTCTGATAATGCTTCTGAAGAAGAAGACCGTTTGTCCGAAACCGAGATACATAATAGCGAATCGGATGATGAAGTGGAAAGTACGATTTCAGATAAAGCTAATACGGATAATAACGTAACTTCAAAAGATAGCAATAGAATGTGGAATAAAAAGACACATCAATCGGGAAGGTTATCAGCAGCAAATATTATTTCGTTGATTCCTGGACCTACAAGGTATGCTACGTCGCGAATAATTGATATAAAATCCGCGTACTTCTTATGTTTCACACCCAAAATTGTAAACCGAATTTTAAAATGTCAAATTTAGAAGGCAAAAGACTTTGTGGCGACACGTTTCAAGAACTAACATTACTTGAACTAGAAGCATATTTTGGCCTACTGTTTCTAGCTGGAATGTATAAATCTCATGGAGGGGCAACAGCCAGTTTGGGGGATGAAAATGTAGGTCGTCCGATATTCAAAGCAACGATGTCCCTACCACGATTTCATGTAATTGCACGAGTAATTCGCTTTGACGACAAAAAAATTCGACCACAACGAGATTTTTGGGATGAATGGGTTACAATTCTACCTAAGCTCTATAATGTTCACGAAAATGTAACAGTAGGTGAGCACCTTTTAGAGGCCGTTGTCCTTTTAGACAGTACATCGGGAATAAACCTGCTAAATACGGAGACAAAATTTAGACTTGATGCGATGCTGTAACTGCTTATGCATATAACATGCAAGTTTACTTCGGGAAAAAAGAAGGCGAACTTCCATAGAGCCGTTAAGGTAAGAGTTGTGCTAGATCTTACTTATGGTCTAAAAGGTTACAACGTAACGTGGGATAATTTTTTTACCTCGTACGATCTGGGGCAGATGCTATTGAAAAGAAAAATAACCATGCTTGATACTATACGCAAAAATAAGCCTGAATTGGCAGCCGCATTGGTCTGCAACAGGAAAAAAGTTCTTTCTTCAAGATTTTAGTTTACCAAGGGCAAGTCGATAGTTTTCTATATTCCGAAACGGAATAAAAATGTTACGCTCATGAGGACCATGCACCACGTGTGTAACCCAGATCACAAAAAGCCGTTTATGATTTTAGATTACAACAACTAAAGGTGCTGTAGACACGTGTGGTGCGAAGTAACGCCAACCTATAATGCTGGAAAACTTACAAAACGGCGACTATTTCTTGAAGAACTGGGTAATTCCTTGATCACTCCAAGAAAGAAAATGTCTCCCTCGAAGTATTCCTGCAGCTGAAACGGTTATACAGAAGTCCTGTTCTTCAACCAGTAACGCCGAAGTAATGGAACAATCAACCACAACTAAGCGTAACAGATGTAATTTTTGTCCCTCTTCAAATGACAATAAAACTAATATGGTATGTTGTAATTGCTCAAAATACCTATGTAAGGCTCATGTACAGGTTGTCCCTAAATTGCATAGCCAAAAGTATAAGGAAGATTACATACGTAAAAATATGCCGATTTAACTAAACTTGCCTTAGTCCAAAATTTGATAATAACGAAGCTACAGGGTGTCAAAGAATCAATCATATCTACTTTCATATCTTTCTACTGCTTTGAGCTAATTTTATAAAAATTCTTATATGGGGGTTTCCTGGGATGAGAAATCCAAATTTATCATCGATTTCGATGTATTTCCTATAGGACACTACAAGCGACCATGAGGACGTGTTTAAATCGCTACAACTTTTTTTGCTACACTGTAGGCCGTTTTAGTATGGAATAATAGTTTTCCCTACCTTTTCTGCTTAAAAAAGGTATACTTTCTTAATATCGCTAAGAGCACCGGTTTCCGAGAAAGACGCATCTAAAGCTCATGATGCATGCAAATTATCCAAAAGTATCAAAATAACTTAGTTGACTATCCTATTTTTTCTTCCGCAATAACAATTAGTTTTAATTAATTTTGAACCTTTTTTCTCTCGTAACAAATTAAGATAAGACGAACGGTTTAGCCAAGGAAAAAATATATTCTAATGCATTGCACATTTGCGCAAGCGCTTTTACTTAGATAAAAAACTTTAGTCGCCTTTGCTTTTTAGTTACCATATCGAGAATTGAATTTATTTATCAAACGTTAGTTTTTTTCTGTCGCTTTTCCGTTGATAAAGATATTATCATTATGGCTCACAGTTTCATTAATTCTGAAATGGTGGATATGCTTTTAGCCTATGGACTTTGCCATTACAACGGTCAAAGAAGTGTACGAATTTATAGGGAAAAATATCCTTTCCGTAGAACTCCAAATCGGCACACTTTTGCTAATATCGAAAGACGTCTCCGCGAAAATGGCAAGTTTCAACCAAGCTGTGTAAATTCTGGACACAGACGAACCATAAGGACGGTGGAAACAGAAGAAGAGATTTTGAACGCTGTTGAAATAAATCTAAAGATCAGCAGACGAGGTGTAGTATTGCAATTGGGAATTTCGAAAATTTTAGTAGAAAAATTTTGTTTACGGACGAAGCTACTTTTACTAGATGCGACAATTTCATTGTTTATAATGAACATATTTATTCTTTGAAAACCCTCATGAAACGAGAGTATCTCATTATCAGCATCAATTTCAAGTAAATATCTGGGCTGGAATTGTAGTCACTTTTACTATTGGTCCCTTTGTACTGCCACATCGGTTGAATGGAGATAGGTACTTGAAATTTTTAATACAAAATTTACGTATTTTATTGGAAGATTTTCCCTTACTCCTTCGTCGTGACCTTTGGTTTATGCATGATGGCGCACCTCCTTATTTTACTTTAAATGTAAGACAACATTTAAAAGAGGTATATTCACAGTGCTGGGTGGGAAGAGGAGGTGGCGCACCTGTGAACTGGCCGGCTTCATCACCGGACTTGACATCCTGCGATTTTTTTTGTGGGGTACCTTGAAATTAACATTTATGCATCCCCAGTTAATATGCAAGAAGAAATGTTGGCAAGAATACTCACGAAGCCATTTTATTGAAGAATAGTCCTGAAGTATTGTCCAGAGTACAAAGTTTTTAAAAGGAATTAACTTGTGCAGGCAGGAAAATGGTAGAAATTTTGAACATTTGTTGAATTAGCAAATTAAATGTCTTCCAGAAAAGTCCATCAATTGCACAAAGTTTACATAACATTTTTGTTTTATTTTTTTAATTTTTATTTAGCTTTTGGTAGATAATAATGCAATTTTATTGTTTAAATTTGTTCTTCATATTACTAATTATTGTTTTTGTTTTCTCTGCAATAATTATTGTTTTTGAAAAACTTCATTCTCCTTTATTTTTTTCAATAAATCGGCTTCATGAATTATTCTTATTATTATTATGAATTATTATTATACTTCTGGATAATTTGCATGCATCATGAGCTTTAGATACGTTTTTCTCGGAAACCGGTGCTCTTAGCTATATCAAGAAGGTGTACCTTTTTTAAGCAGAAAATGTAAGGAAAACTATTATTCCATACTAAAAGGGCCTACAGTGTAGCACAAAAAAGTTCAGCGGTCTAAACATGTCCTAATGGTCGCTTGTACCATCCTCTAGGAAATACACCGAAATCGATGATAAATTTGAATTTCTCATCCCAAAAAACCCCCATATAAGAAATTTTATCAAATTACCTCAAAGCAGTCGAAAGATATGAAGAAAATGTGATTTATTTTTTTCAACTTTGACACACTGTAGCTTCCTTATTAACTTTTGGACTAAGGCAAGTTTAGTTAAATCGGTTTATTTTTACGTAAGTAATCTTCATTATCCTTGTTGGCTATGCAATTTAGGGACACCCTGTACATTACTACTGTCAAGACTGTAACAAATAGGTGTATATACTTAACTACTACGTTTTTCAGATGTTCTTTACATAACATTTATAATAATATGTAATAAAAGTAAAATAACGTAATAAAATGTAATAAATAATAAATACTACATCTTATTTCTTATTATTATTTACTGTTATATCAATTTAACGACAATTATAGGCTCCCGGGTCATAATGACCCGAACACAGTAAGTGAAACCAAAATGTTAATACAATAGGATGGTTAAAAAACTTATTCTTTCATTTCTTTTAATTTCCTCTTTGGAGATTTGTAGGTCATGTGTTATTCCACAGCGAATATTTCTATTTATTTTTTTCTAACCGTTATAATTATACACTAAAGCTTAACAAAAAAAAAAAACGTTTGTTCCATTTCTATATTTATGTTCGTATAATATGGAATTAACATGAATACCAGTGTACCCTAACGCTACATGGTTGCTTAATAATTTTTACATTTATAATTTTATATAAATCTTAGTACGTTAACAAAGTTTGTTGACGTATAATTTAGTTTGGGAAGTCTTTTTAATCCCATGAGTACTGTGCACTAGCAGTTTAAATGTACTCTTTCTCACATCACAACGAGCCATGATTTTCCGCGTTAAAACTTTTGTTATCGCCATAAAGTGTATACGTCGCAGCAGAAGTTGCAACTTTGTAATTGTCGTACTGTTGTACTATTACTGTACCAAAAGGTAATAAAGGATTTACTTCTAAATTTACGTTTGGATTAAATAAAAACAAAATTTAATTAGTAAAGTAATTACGTTGTAAATACATAAATATTACACGTTAAGCTTTCAGGATATTTGTCACAAAATCAAGCTACCTATGCTTACAATTCTGTTAGTAAAAGAACGAATGCCAAAACTTTTTTCCATTACGGCGCTTCTGTTAAGTTTAAAATCCGTCCACAGTCCCCACCCTGAGGGCTTGCACAAGGAAAACTGAAACCTAACGATAAGAGGTGTGTTAGACACAGAGGTGTCTAATTGTGTATAAAAAAATAATTCAGTTACAGAGTGTACGAAAAGTATGACATGTTTGTTTCCGTTAGAACTTAATGATTCATACATATAGATGATTTCATGTAAATTCAGTTGCATGTCATTAATTTATGTAAATTAGTAGTCCTAACGTTCTTGATTGTTTCTATCTTTTTTTCAGTTATGATTAGATATGAAATAGTGGGGTGAATAATTTGTTGGAACTAGATAAATTAATTTATGACGTGAACGGAACTTATATGAAAAACCCTATAATATGCATTCCAGGTTGAAAAATCAATTACGGATGGAAAAATGAAGCAAACATAGGTAGATAGTGTTATATTGAGATTTAATTAAATAAAATTGCGAACTAAGCTCAGATTTCAGAAAGTCAAAATAATCATTATGAATGTGTAAAAATGATTAAACGTTGCATTTCTATTCTTAGATGTAAATAAGAAATTTAAGATCGTTTTACTTAATATAAAAAACGACATTGTTTACATTATATAAATAAAGTAAGTAGAGATTGAATCAAATGTTGAAAATTAGGATAAAACTGTTCCAAATAATTCAACGTGTTGTATGCGTTCAAAAGATTTGAATAAAACTAATTAATGTATTGTTAATAGCGAGCTCTAAAAATAAGGAAAAAAATTAATAAATGCCGTTTGCAACATTTCTAGCCCTTGCTTCCAATGGGTGCTGTTTTTGTTTTTCTTTTGTTCTAGTGAGAGGCTATTTTCATTTTTTCTCCGTTTGTTGGCGAAAGTTGTAAGTTTTGTTAGTTTTTTCTACAGAATTCTTGATGACCATCTTTTTGTGTAAAAGTGGTGGTTTTTTTAGTTGTTGGCTTGGGACCACAAGAATGGATCTCTATTTAAGTTCTTAGTTTGAGGTACTTTCCCAGTAAGCTGGTGAAATGTGGTTTGTTCTAGTTACAGTTACTTTATAAGTTGGTGAAACGCGTATTGGTCTCAGTTTAATTGGCGGAACATGGTTGGTACGCATGGAGTATTAGTTAAGCTGGTATAACGCGTGTTGGGTCAGGTTGAGTTTGTGGAACGCTTGTTGGTCCTAATTGAGTTGGTGGAATTCTGTTAATTCCAGTTGAGTATGTTTGTAATTTGATAAAAGACTGCTGGTCTCACTTTAGTTGGCGAAACGTGGTTGGTTCGCCAGGAGTGTTAGTTGACTGTTGCTCCCCCATTTAAGGGAAGGAATGCATCTGTCAAAAATGTAATGTGTAAAGCTGACTTTATGTTTAGCAATAACTTGAATAGTTTTATATTTCGAAATCAGCTCAAATATGTGCATTTTGCACACAGAATTTCAACATTTAGTAGTTGTGCAGTTGAAAATTACATTTTTATGTGATTACAAAAATATTAAAATTAATAAAGGTCTTTAATTCTCTTTAAAATTACAAAAATGTTTAAAGGTATATCGTTGCATTTCTATACTTAGATATAAATAAGAAATTTAAGATCGCTGTACTTGTCACAAGAAACGACATTATCCGATATATGATTTCCTCTAGGAATAAAACATTTTGATTTAGTACAAGTGCAAAAGGTCCTTTCCACTTCTATATCATTACACCTACGAGGACGTGATGCAAGTAATTGAGCGTACGTGCAGTGTGGTGCACATCGGAGATGCTCCTGTAGCGGAGTGTCAGATGACCACCATTAGTTTATTCGAACTCCACACATGAAGCATTCAATCGTATCCTCTGAAGAAATGGAAATGAACCCTGCTGCTGCAAGCGATGAAGGTGCGTGAACGCCAGACCATGTTCGATACGTAAGTAAACGTTTATCGAAACAACTGTAATACTTAGAATAATAAAAGGTTGGTGTCACGTCGCACATCTTCCCACCGTAGAACACAGTGAGATACTAACAGGAAATAATTTATTATATACAATATATACATTATAAAAAAACTAATTACCCAAATAATACACTTCTCCGCAGAGTATGCATGAATCATCTTCATATACTTCGTGCATCATTGTTAGGGGCGCTCTACACCATTAGCACCAGTATTCTTGGTGTGACATGTGGTAAATTGCGACCCATCTATCCATATGTGTATGATGGTCAATAACTCGGTATTCACTTCGTTTCAATGCTTTGTAGCAGTCATAGCATAAATACATATGGCCAGCAAGATGATAACGAATATGAAGAGCAAATGTGTGTGAATAATATCCCAAATTACCCATGAAGGCATGATGGTGGAAGTAGCGAATTTTTTTATCTAGGTTGGCAAACCATTCATACCTTCATATGTATTCTTTAATGTTTCTAATGTCGCAGAAGGCAGTAGCCCTTTTTTTCAAATTGCACCCAGTTGCGAATTAGTTCACATGCTCGCCGCACACTTAGATTAAAAAGTTTTAATGGTTTTGGTAGTACTACCTATCATCCCAATTGTTCTGTACTGGGCTAGCAGACATACTGACATTGGTGTAAATAACACGATACTATATGTCTAGTTACCCCTACTTTTAAAGAAAGGAAAGACCTTGTGAAAACGTAACTATAGTTAACCTTGAAGAATGACATGATTGAGATCGGAATAGTGTGTGCGCGTGTATGCGTGTATGTCTGAGAGTGTGTGTGGGTGTGTGTGTTTGGGAGTTTTTGTGTGTGTGTATGCGCATGTGTGCGTGCGTGCGCGCATGAGTGCGCGAGCGCGAGTGTGTGAGTATGTGAGAGTGTGTGAGAGTGTGTGAGAGTGTGTGACAGTGTGTGAGAGTGTGTGAGAGTGTGAGTGTGAGAGAGTGTGTGAGAGAGTGAGAGTGTGTGAGAGTGTGTGACAATATGTGAGAGTGTGTAAGAGTGTGTGAGAGTGTGTGAGAGTATGTGAGAGTGTGTGAGAGTGTGTGAGAGTGTGTGAGAGTGTGTGAGAGTGTGTGAGAGTGTGAGAGTGTGAGAGTGTGTAGAGTGTGTGAGTGTGTGAGAGTGTGTGAGTGTGAGTGAGAGTGTGTGAGAGCGTGTGAGAGTGTGTGAGAGTGTGTGAGACTGTGTGAGTGTGTGAGAATGTGTGAGAGTGTGTAAGAGTGTGTGTGGGTGTGTGTGTGTGTGAGTGTGTACGTATGCATATGCGTATGCGTGCGTGAGTGCGCGGGTGTGTGTGAGTGTGTGAGAGTGTGTGAGAGTGTGTGAGAGTGTGTGAGAGTGTGTGGTAGAGTGGGAGAGTGTGTGTGTGTGTGTGTGAAAGAGAGTGAGAGCGTGTGGGAGAGTGTGAGAGTGTATAAGAGTGTGTGAGAGAGTGTGAGAGTGTGTGAGGGTGTGTGAGACTGTGTGAGGGTGTGTGAGAATGTGTGAGAGTGTGAGAGACTGTGTGAGATCGTGTTATGGTGTGTGAAATTGTGTGAGGGCGTGTGAGAGTGTGTGAGAGTGTGTGAAAGTTTGTGAGAGTGTGTGAGAGTGTGTGAGAGTGTGTTAGAGTGTGTGAGTGTGTGAGGGAATGTGTTATAGTGGGTGACCACATGTGAAAGTGTGTGAGAGTGTGTGAGAGTAAGTTA